>WNWK01033729.1:0-17500 GCA_009830355.1 Cherax destructor | reverse complement strand
TGTAAGGAAACACTTCGAAATGTTTCCACCCGTCGGGAATAGAACCCGGGCCCTCCGTGCGTGAAGCGAGAGCTTTAACATCAGACCACCGGGGCTTGTGTGTGTGTGTGTGTGTGTGTGTGTGTGTGTGTGTACTCACCTAGTTGTACTCACCTAGTTGTGGTTGCAGGGGTCGAGTCATAGCTCCTGGCCCCGCCTCTTCACTGGCCGCTACTGGGTCACTCTCCCTGCGCCATGTGTGTGTGTGTGTGTATGTGTGTATGTGTGTGTTCTCACCTAATTGTACTCACCTAATTGTGGTTGCAGGGGTCGAGACTCAGCTCCTGGCCCCGCCTCTTCGCTGTCCGCTACTGGGTCTCTGCTCTCCCTGCTCCATGAGCTCTATCATACCTCGTCTTAAAACTATGTATGGTTCCTGCCTCCACTATATCTTTCTCTAGACTATTCCACTTCCTGACTACTCTGTGGCTGAAGAAATGCTTCCTAACATCCCTTTGACTCATCTGAGTCTTCAGCTTCCAGTTGTGTCCCCTTGTTTCTGTGTTCCCTCTCTGGAACATCCTGTCCCTGTCTACCTTGTCGATTCCCCGCAGTATTTTGTATGTCGTTATCATGTCTCCTCTGACCCTTCTTTCCTCCAGTGTTGTTAGTCCTATTTCCCTCAACCTTTCTTCATAGGACAGACCCCTGAGTTGTGGAACTAGCCTTGTCGCAAACCTTTGCACTTTCTCTAGTTTCTTTACGTGCTTGACTAGGTGTGGGTTCCAGACTGGTGCTGCATATTCTAGTATGGGCCTGACGTACACGGTGTACAGTGTCTTGAACGATTCCTTGTTTAGGTAACGGAACGCTAATCTTAGGTTTGCCAGTCGCCCATATGCTGCCGCAGTTATCTAGTTGATGTGTGCCTCCGGAGACGTACTTGGCGTTATACTCACCCCAAGGTCTTTCTCCTTTGCCGAGGTTTGTAGCCCTTGTCCACCTAGCCTGTACTCTGTCAGCGGTCTTCTTTGTCCTTCTCCGATCTTCATGACTTTGCATTTGGAGGGATTGAATTCGAGAAGCCAGTTGCTAGACCAGATGTCAAGCTTGTCCAGGTCTGTTTGAAGTCCTGCTTGGTCCTCTTCCGATGTGATTCTCTTCATTAATTTCACATCATCTGCGAACAGAGACACTTCTGAGTCTATCCGATCCGTCATGTCGTTTACATATACCAAGAATAACACTGGTCCTAGGACTGACCCCTGCGGTACGCCGCTCGTCACAGGCGCCCACTGTGATACCTCATCACGCACCATGACCCGTTGTTGCCTCCCTGTGATGTATTCCCTGATCCATTCCAGTGCCCTTCCTGTTATACATGCTTGTTCTTCCAACTTCTTTACTAATCTCATGTGATGAACTGTGTCGAAGGCCTTCCTGCAGTCCAGGAAAATGCAATCAACCCACCCTTCTCTCTCTTGCCTTACCTCTGTTACTTTATCATAGAACTCTAGGAGGTTTGTTACACAGGATTTGCCTTCCCGGAATCCGTGCTGTCTGGTGTTTATTATCCTGTTCAGCTCGAGGTGCTCCACCATTCTTTTCCTGATGATTTTCTCCAGGACTTTGCACACTATACATGTAAGTGACACCGGTCTATAGTTTAGTGCCTCTTTTCTGTCTCCTTTTTTAAAGATGGGGACTGCATTGGCCTTCTTCCATACCTCAGGTATCTGCCCATTTTCAAAGGATGTGTTGAATATTATGGTAAGTGGCACACTCAGTACCTCAGCTCCTTCCCGAAGAACCCACGGGGAGATATTGTCCGGACCCATCGCCTTTGAGGTATCAAGGTCACTGAGTAACTGCTTCACCTCCTCCTCATTTGTGTGTATGCCCTCTAGCACTTGATACATCCCTTGTTGGTGACGCACCCCATCCTGTCTACCCAGCTGCCTTCCTTCCTCCACTGTGAATACTTCCTTAAACCTCAAGTTGAGCTCCTCACATACCTCTTGATCATTGCTTGTGAGTTCCCCATCTTCTCTCCTCAGCCTTATCACCTGGTCTTTAACTGTTGTTTTCCTTCTGATGTGACTGTACATGAGCTTCGGGTCGGACTTAACTTTCGATGCTATGTCGTTTTCGTACTGTTTCTGGGCCTCCCTCCGTACCTGTGCATACTCGTTTCTAGCTCTTCTACTACTCTCTTTGTTTACTTGGGTTCTTTGCCTTCTGTACCTTTTCCATTCTCTGACACTCTGAGTCTTTGCCTCCCTGCACCTTTGGGTAAACCAGGGCTCTTTCTGGCCTTCCGTTTAATCTTTTTCCTCTGGGTATAAACCGTTCCTCTGCCTCCTTGCACTTTGACCCTACGTATTCCATCATTTCATTTATTGTCTGTCCATCCATTTCCCTTTCCCACTGAACCTCCTGCAGGAAATTCCTCATGCCTGTGTAGTTTCCTCTTTTAAAATCTGGTTTGTCTCTTTCGGTACCGTTTTCCCTCTCCACCTGTAGCTCTACAATGTACTCAAAGCTCAGCACCATATGGTCACTGGCTCCCAGGGGGCTCTCGTGTGTTATGTCTTCAATATCTGAGCTGTTCAGGGTGAATACAAGGTCCAGTCTTGCTGGTTCATCTTCTCCTCTCACTCTGGTCGTGTCCCTGACATGTTGGTGCATCAGGTTTTCCAGTACCGCATCCATCATCTTGGCTCTCCAAGTTTCTGGACCCCCATGTGGTTCTTGGTTCTCCCAGTCGATCTCCCTGTGGTTGAAATCGCCCATGACCAGTAGCTTCGCTCTGCTCATGTGCGCTTTTCTTGCCACCTCCGCCAGAGTGTCCACCATCGCTCTGTTGTTCTCATTATATTCCTCACCTGGCCTCCTGCAGTTCTGTGGTGGGTGTGTATGTGTGTATGTGTATGTGTGTGTGTGTGTGTATGAGTGAGTGTGTGTGTGTGTGTGTGTGTGTATGAGTGAGTGTGTGTGTGTGTGTGTGTGTGTGTGTGTGTGTGTGTGTGTATTAGAAGTGTCAGCTGGCTGCATTTTTTTTTAGGCATCAGACGTCAGAGCGGTGACGTCTGCCTACAGCACGATGTCAGTGATCACAGACTCGGACATGAGTGGTGTTGAGGCGGTGTGAGTGTGTGTGCCAGCACATGGGCGTGGGCGCTGATACTACCCACAGATAGTGCCCACCCTGCTAGCCATAGGTGTCATCTGAATTCATGTCTGGCTCAGTCTGCGGGCACTAATACACACACACACACACACACACACACACACACACACACACAGTCGTAGAGTTATGAGGAAGTGGAATATTCTGGAAAGTGGTGTAGTTGAGGTTGGATCCATACATAGCTTTAAGTAGAGGTATGATAACGCTCATGGAGCAGGGAGAGTGACATAGTATAGACAGTGAAGAGGCGGGGTCAGGATTTGTGATTCGACCCCTGTAACCACTACTAGGTGATTACACACACACAAACACACACTAATACTACCACACATACACTAAATCCCCTCTCCCCCCCCAAAAAAAAAAAATGACAGGACGAAGAAGGAAGGGTACCCAGGATGGCTCTGCTGAGAAGGAATCATTGGCAGAAAGGATCAAGAGTACAATGGAACGAGATTGAGAAAAAGGCTAAGCGAGTTTTGCAACACAGTGGTGAGAGCAAGAAGTAGGAGTTACGAGTTGTTGCTGCTGAGGCAAGGATGCAGAGCATGGCAGAGGAACTGGAAGTGCTGAAGTGGAATATAGAGGTGAGGAGTGTTAGAAGCAAGGTGCTGGGTGCAGGAACATTGTTGGTTAGAGAGGGGACTGAAGGAGGGGAAGGAGCAAAAAAGCCCCTTGAGGAATAATATCAGGCCACCAGGACATCCGGGAGATGATAAGGAAAACAACAAAGGAGATACTTAAATTGGACCCAGAGATATGGAGGGAAAGAAAATGGGAAGAGGACAGTGAGAGATCACTTATTATTCATGGGCTCCATGAGGCAGAAATGAAGACCTATGACGAAAGAAGACATGGGGAGGTAAAAGAGATTGAGAACATCATCGCAGTAATAGGAGGGGACACGACTCAAGTGACAAATTTTCCGAGACCAGGGTGGTACTCGACAGAAAAAACCCTAACAAATTGACATTCAAGACAAAAATGGTACGAAACAAGATCCTGCAGCAGAAACCATGGTTAAAGTTCCTTGACCACAACAGAACAGAAAAGGAATCAGAACAACTGAGAGAAAAAGAAGGCTCCAAATGCAAGAAGGGAAGACAGGGTAGGTACTGACAGACAAGGGAGCACAGCCTTGGGGGGAACAACTAAAACACCCTCCCACAGTTTCCCTTCAACCCTCACCACCCCATACTAACCAAACACAATAACCAGTACAAAGCCACACTCCACACCCACATCATCCTCCACCCAGCACTAATACCTCCACAACATCAGTCTACCATAATATCCAGACCTGCCTACCACACCCTCAGCCTGCACCAACCCCTCATCCCCCCAGAATACAGTTCTAGAAAGGAAGTTGAAGGTATGGTACACCAACACAAATGGAATAACAAATAAGAGTGGCGAGTGGCAGAAAGATTCACTGAGGCATCCCCGGATATCATAGCACTCAAAGAGGTAAAACTCATTGGGGTGATAACAGATGCAATCTTCCCATCTGGTTAACAGATCCTGAGGAAAGATGGGGGAACAGAAGAAAAGGAGTTGCACTGCTCATCAAAAACTAATGGAGTTTTGAGAAGATGAAAGGACTAGTCAGAGAAGTAGCAGATGACTACATAGTAGGAACACTTCAAACTGGGGGTCCAAAAGTGGTGATAGAAGTGATGTACAACCCACCACCAAACAGTAGGAGACCAAGGCAAGAATAGGAAACTGCTATGGGAACTAGATACCTCGAACGCGGTGGACCCAGATAATATCTCTCCTTGGGTCTTCATAGAGAGAGCAGATGTAATGTGTGTGCCACTAACAACAATCTCCAATAAATCAATCGAAACAGGGCAACTGCCTGAGGTGTGAAAGACAGCAAATGTAGTCCCAATTTTAAGAAAGAAGGCAGACAGGCAGCACTAAACTACAGACCAGTGTCACTGACATGTAGAGTATGTAAAGTTATGGAGAGACTATCAGGAGAAGAGTGATGGAGGTATAATGATATGTTATTTAGGTGTTCTTGCAGAGTAGGGTAGCAATGATAAGGCTTCGGAGGCTTCTTACTTTATTAATATGAAGTGCGGGGTAACAGGCTGCGTGTCTGTGGGCCATGGCCCGGGTGGGCCATGCCTTGAGAGGGAGAGGAGTTAGGCATTGTTGTCTGAGTGAAGGCAGCTGCGTGAGTGAGAGAGGGCCAGGGCAGGTCTGGTTGACGTGGGTACGCCTACCAGGCTTGCCCTCTGGCGGAATACTATGGAAACTAGCATAGCACGAAATATGAACTCAGCTGGCAGACAGTATGGCTGTCTATGCAGACAGCAAGGCTGTCTATGCAGACAGCAAGGCTGTCTACATCGCTCAGCCACGCACCCATGGTCGTCCCTGAACATGACTGGCAGCAAAAAAAAACTTGGTCTCTCTCGCAAGAACAGGTCACAGAACACGAAAGAAAAATACATATATACATAAACATATGGACATGGAAAAAAAACTTCCTCCAGAGAGGGAATAAAAAAAAAGGTGTGCTTCGTGGTCTAAGGCAGTGAGCGTCGATGCAGCACTGCACGCCTTCCTGCGTCTGGACACATACTGCAATACGGGAGACATAGCTGCGGCTGAGCTGTGACGTAACAGGGTACGGTCTCCTCTGGGACGGTGAAGCAGTCATCGTAGTTGTCACTGCAGGGTTCACTCAACCTGGGCACAACCTGCTGGTGCCCTCGAGTGAGGCGTCGTCAGTAGTCGCAACTGGACAGGACTTCTTCAGGCAAGCGACTCAGGAGGACATTCCTCAAAGAACACAAAAAGTAGTAGTGAACAGGGCAAGATCCAGCATCAGCGAGGTCAAAAGCTCAGTGCCCCAAGGCACTGTCCTGGCACCTCTGCTGTTTCTCATCCTCATAGCAGACATAGATAAAAACACCCAGCACACTTTTGTATCATCATTTGCAGATGACACTAAAATAAGCATGAAAGTCACTACGGTAGAGGACACTGAAAAATTACAGGAGGACATAAGCAGGGTCTTCCAATGGGCAGTGGAGAACAACATGACGTTCAATGGTGATAAGTTTCAGCTGCTTAGGTATGGAAAAATGAAGAACTCAAAAGGAACACTATATACAAAACGCAAGAGGGTCACCACATAGAACGAAAGGAACACGTAAAGGACTTGGGAATAATTATGTCTGCTGATCTGTCGTTTAAAGACCATAACAAGACAAAGATCACAACAGCCAGGAAGATGACGGGTGGGTATTGAGAACTTTCAAAACAAGGGAAATAATGCCGATGGTGACACTATTCAAATCGCTAGTGCTCCCTCACTTAGAATACTGCTCAGTGCTGACGGCCCTGTTCAGGGCAGGAGAAATAGCAGAGCTGGAACAAATCCAGAGATCGTTTACGGCTCACATTGAGCCATTGAAACATCTAAATTATTGGGAACGCCTTCAAGTCTTGAACATGTACTCATTGGAGCGGAGGAGAGAGATACATGATAATATATACATGGAAAGTACTTGAGGGCCTGATCCCAAATCTGCACACTGCCATAACAACATACTGGAGTGAGAGATATGGGAGAAAGTGTAAAATAAACCCAGTGAGGAGCAGGGGTGCGGTGGGGACAATACGGGAGCACTGTATTAACATCCGGGGTCCCAGACTATTCAACATCTTACCAGAAGATATCCGAAACACGGCTGGAACCAGTGTAGAAGCCTTCAAGAGGAAACTGGACAAATATCTTCACCAGGTGCCAGATCAACCAGGCTGTGATGGATATGTGGGGCAGCGGGCCTCCAGCAGCAACAGCCTGGTTGACAAGGTTGAATTTCTAACACAACTGAGCTGAAGCTGTGCTGAAGCTAAGCTGAAGCTGAGCTGAAGCTGAGCTGAAGAATGTTACACTTGTGCAACATTTGGGAATCTTTACAGTGGATACGTTTCGCCAGACAGAAGCCTCTTCAGTCCAAGAACGGTGAAATATGTGGAGTTTGAGGTAATCAGTCCTTCATCCTGGAGTCTGTGTTCACTCCATCAGTCTTGAGAACATCGACTCCAGGCTGAGCAACTAATTACCTCTGACTCCTCACCTCCCACTGTTCTTCTCTGTATTGGACTGAAGAAGCCACAGGTTGGCGAAACGTTTCTACAATGAACATTCCCAAGTGTTGAACAAGTGTCTCATTCTTCAACTTGTCGGTAATTTATACCAAGTTCAACAACACTGCGTCACCTCCGGAATTAATGAAAAAAACGTTCCTTAACATTCCTGGGAACTGGTGGGGTTAGAACCCATTCTGAGTGGTGGGGTTAGAACCCATTCTGAGTGAGTCGTAAAACTCCCGGCCAGTGCGTAAGTACTGGCCTGTTACATTGTGTAAGTACTGGCCTGTTACATTGTGTAAGTACTGGCCTGTTACATTGTGTAAGTACTGGCCTGTTACATTGTGTAAGTACTGGCCTGTTACATTGTGTAAGTACTGGCCTGTTACATTGCGTAAGTACTGGCCTGTTACATTGTGTAAGTACTGGCCTGTTACATTGTGTAAGTACTGGCCTGTTACATTGTGTAAGTACTGGCCTGTTACATTGCGTAAGTACTGGCCTGTTACATTGTGTAAGTACTGGCCTGTTATATTGCGTAAGTACTGGCCTGTTACATTGTGTAAGTACTGGCCTGTTACATTGTGTAAGTACTGGCCTGTTACATTGTGTAAGTACTGGCCTGTTACATTGTGTAAGTACTGGCCTGTTATATTGCGTAAGTACTGGCCTGTTATATTGCGTAAGTACTGGCCTGTTACATTGCGTAAGTACTGGCCTGTTACATTGTTTAAGTACTGGCCTGTTATATTGCGTAATTACTGGACTGTTACATTGTGTAAGTACTGGCCTGTTATATTGCGTAAGTACTGGCCTGTTATATTGCGTAAGTACTGGCCTGTTATATTGCGTAAGTACTGGCCTGTTATATTGCGTAAGTACTGGCCTGTTATATTGCGTAAGTACTGGCCTGTTACATTGCGTAAGTACTGGCCTGTTACATTGCGTAAGTACTGGCCTGTTACATTGCGTAAGTACTGGTGGAACAACAAGACAGACACTGGGTCATACTTGGCTGGTGATTTCCCGAGAGTTTTCTATAACTCTCCCTCATAATTTTATATGGCAAAAATGCTCTATTTAAAAAAAAAATATTTTTATGAAAATACTCTTTTTTACAACCCCTATATTAATTCCTGTTTTCCATTTATACACCTCCACAGTGTGAGTGACTGTATTGAGTCTGGACCTGCTGAGAGTGTCAGTCTGGACCTGCTGAGAGTGTCAGTCTGGACCTGGTGAGAGTGTAGTGTGGACCTGGTGAGGGTGTAGATCTGTTTGTGTCTTGTGTGCTCTCTGTGAATCTGAGCAAGATGTCCTCTCTTGAGCAACTCTACCAGCAGCTAAAGGAAGAACTGAGGGTAGCTAAGCTTGAGATACAGTGACTGACTGAGGAAAACAAGAGGATTTGTAGTAATCCTCCTGTTGAGAATCCTCAAGCCAAGAAAGGAACCTGGACAGTGGCTGTAATGCATGGGACAAAGTTAAGGATCAAGAGGACGGATGGAGAGGTAGAATCAACGAAGATCCAGGAAACTGTTGTGGAAACATCGAACTGATTCTCCGTGTTACCCGATTCTGTGAGTCGACTACTGGGAACATCACGACGAACGACACTAAGGAAGGTAAACAATGTTCTTGTTAGGGATAGTCAGATTAGGTACATGGATAGAGCCTTCTGCTTGAAAGATAGAAGTAGGAGACAGAGGGTTTGCTTTCCTGGGGCTGGGATGGAGGATATTGTTAGCCGTCTGGACGACATCATGAGAGGTAATGGGAGCAATCCTATTATCTGTCTCAGTGCTGGAGGCAACGATGTTGGCAGACGTAGGAGGGAGAACCTGACTAGCAGGTATAGGTCAGCAATAGACATAATTAGGAAGAAGGGTGGGAACCCTGTCATATGTGGTATTTTGCCAAGGAGATGAGTTGGAAATGGATGGTTGTCCAGGGCAATTGGTGTCAATTGCTGGCTGGACAAATACTGTAAGGAAAATGCAATAACATGCATTGACAACTGGGACCTCTTCTATGGCAGAAATGACATGTATGCCAGGGATGGGGTTCACTTATCTAGGTCTGGGGAGGGGGCACTGACAACTGCAGTGGAGGGAGCTGTTAGGGTTTTAAACTAGAAAACGTTAGTGGTATGAGTTATGTGGGAAAAACAGTGAAGTCCCAGTGTAGTAATATTATGAATTCTAGGGGAACTAGAAATAGGCGGAATAAGGTGGATATTGGAAAGTCAGTGGCACTAGGTGACAAGGACAGTAATAGGTATAGTGGAAAAACAGAAATGAGCAGGAAGGGTAAAGAGAAAGGAGGGTCTTTAAATGTATATTACACTAATAGTCGTACTGCTAGGAATAAGATGGACGAGTTGAGATTACTTGCTAGTGCGGGTAATATTGATGTTTTTGCAATAACTGAGACGTGGTTTAATATGAAAAATCTGGACATGCCTGCTGAATGTCACATCCAGGGTTTTAAATTGTTACAAGTAGACAGAAGTACCGGGAAGGGGGGTGGGGTGGCACTCTATGTCAGTGATCATTTAAATTGTTGCATAAAAACGGGTATAAAGTCTGAAATAATACATACAGAGTCTGTCTGGATAGAATTTTCAGAGGGGTGTGAAAAATTGATTTTAGGCGTGATATATCGTCCTCCAAACTTAGATAGGGAACAAGGGAGACTACTTTGGGAGGAAATTGTTAAGGCCACAAGGCACGATAACGTAGTAATTCTAGGGGACTTTAACTTTAGTCAGATTGATTGGAATTTCTTGACAGGGAATTTAGAATCTAACGACTTTTTAGAAGTAGTTCAGGATTGTTTTTTGAAGCAGTTTGTGACAAAACCTACAAGGGGAAATAACCTACTTGATTTGCTTCTGGCAAACAAGGAAACCCTTGTTATTAATTAAGATATTACAGAGGAACTCGGCACAAGAGACCACAATTCAATTACCTTTAGCATTGAATGGATGTATGATAGTAGGGATAATTTAGTAACGGTCCCAGATTTTCGCTTAGCAGATTACAATGGGCTTAGAGAACACTTATCGTCTGTGGAATGGGGTAATGAAGAGAGCTATCAATATGACAGCTTTCTTAACACTGTACAGGCTGCCCAAAGAACATTTATCCCGTATAAAGAAATTAGATCAAGTAGAAATGACCCAAAATGGATGAATAATAGGCTAAAATATCTTTTAGGGCAGATGAAAGAAATTTATAGGCGCATAAAAAGAGGTGAGTGTCATCTTGTAAATCAGTATACTGACATTAAGAGGGACATTAAAAAGGGGATAAGAAAAGCTAAACAGGACTTTGAAATTAAAGTTGCTAGGGATTAAAAAACTAACCCCAAAAACTTTTTCCAGGTTTATAGAACAAAAGTTAGAGATAAGATAGGTCCCCTTAAAACTAGCTCTGGGCATCTTACAGACAAGGAGAATGATATGTGCTCTATTTTTAATAATAATTTTCTCTGGGTTTTCACACAGGAAGACACTAATAATATCCCAGTAATTAATTTTTATAGTGTCCCTGAAGAAGATAAATTATGTAATATCACAGTCACTAGCGAAATGGTTATGAAACAAGTAAACCGACTGAAACAAAATAAATCGCCGGATCCTGATGAGTTTTTTGCAAGGGTTCTTAAGGAATGCAAAATGGAACTCTGTGAACCATTAACTAACATTTTAAATTTATCTCTTCAAACAGGTGTAGTGTCTGATATGTGGAAGATGGCTTATGAAATTCCTATTTTTAAAGCAAGGGACAAGTCACTACCGTCAAATTACCGCCCAATAAGCCTGACCTTAATTGTAGGCAAATTACTAGAGTCAATTATAGCTGATATTATAAGAAGCCATCTGGATAAACATAATTCGATTAATGATACTCAGCATGGATTCACGAGAGGCTGTTCCTGCCTAACTAATTTATTAACTTTCTTCGGTAAAGCTTTTGAGGCTGTTGATCACTATGAAGAATTCGATATTGTTTATTTAGACTTTAGTAAGTCTTTTGGTACAGTAAGGCACCAGAGACTCTTAAGGAAAGTGGTAGCTCATGGCATTGGGGGAAAAGTGCTGTCATGGATCGAGTCATGGCTCACCATTAGGAAGCAGAGAGTGTGCTTAAATGGGGTTAAATCCGAGTGGGGATCTGTCTTAGGCCCATTGTTGTTTATAATATATATCAATGACCTTGATGAGGGAATTACTATTGATATTAGCAAATTCGCCAATGACACGAAGATAGGTTGGATAATTGATTCAAACGTAGATGTAAGGGAACTTTAGGAGGATTTAGACAGACTCAATTCCTGGTCAGAAAAGTGGCAGATACAGTTCAATGTAGATAAATGCAAGGTTCTGAAGCTATGGAGTGTCCATAACCCTAGCACTTATAAGTTAAATAACGTAGAACTTTGCCATACAGATTGCGAAAAGGACTTGAGGGTTATGGTAAGCAGCAACCTTAAACCAAGACAGCAATGCCTGGGCATACGTAATAAGGCAAATAGATTACTGGAATTTATATCAAGAAGTGTAAGCAACAGAAGTCTAGAGGTTATATTACAGCTTTATACAGTAAGGCCTCACCTAGATTACGCAGCTCAGTTCTGGTCTCCACATTACAGACTGGATATAAATTCGCTAGAAAACATTCAGCGTAGAATGACTAAATTAATACATAGCATTAGAAATCTTCCGTATGAAGAAAGATTGAAGACCCTTAACCCTTTCAGGGTCCAACGCCATTTTTGGGAGGGGTGCGCCAGTGTCCAAGAATTTAAAATAAAAATCTTATTTTTTCTTATGAAATGGTAGAGAATCTTTTTCTAAAGGTAATAAAACAAAAAGTACGAAATTTGATGAAAATTGACGAAATTATGCTCTCGCGAATTTTGATGCGTCAGCGATATTTACGCATCGGTGATTTTGCCAACTTTGACTCCCATTTTAGGCCAATTACATTATTCCAGTCGACCAAATTCTTTGCTATTTCACTAGTATTATTTCTATTCTATCGATTGAGCACGAGAAATCGCCCAGTCAACTGTTTCAACTACAAAATAAAGTGATTGGAAATTGGTAATTTAGCCAATTTAACTCAAAGTTCAAAATATTCCAATTTCAAAATAGGGTGGAGAATAAACAATGCAGGCATTCCTGGCACTAAACTAACATTTCCTCTGTTCATTAGTTACGTTTTCAGTCTTTACAAATGAATTACATTTTTATTTTTTATTCACATAATTAATTTTTATTCAAACCCAAAAATGTAAGATTTACTGTTATGCAATATTGTAATAATTGTACAAATAATATCACCACATTTGTGAACGTATATTAGATCCACCAGCTGGCGCGTATTAGACGTGTGAGGTCATTTGTTTACTCTTGAACATTGGCAAAAATTTAACATTTCCGCTTATTTGAGCTCAGTTTCAAGCCATTTCAAATACTAAAACTAATCAAAATAATCTCTATATCTATAATATATATTCCATTCTATCAAATGAGATCAAGAAATCGCAAATACAACTATAAAACGTACACGAAAAAACACTGCAAAGTCGCTGTTTTAATCGAAAATTACGGTTTCAGTTTTTTTTCTCTCATTATGCACTGTGTGCTGAAGGATTTGTTTTATGTGGTGCACACTTACCACATACATGTATTCTCTCATATCTAGGCCCAAATGTACCGCTCAAAGCTTATCTGAGTGAGCTGAGCTCATGACGTAGAACTACGGTTTGGACCCAGAACTCAAAGTAATAGAACTAAGGCACGGACCCTGAAAGGGTTAAATTACATTCACTTGTAAGACAAAGAATGAGGCGGAGACATAATCGAGGTATACAAGTGGAAAATGGGTAATAACAAAGGGGATATAAATAATGGATTCAAGTTAGATAAGTTTAGATTTAGAAAGGATATAGGAAAGTATTGGTTTGGTAATAGGGTAGTTGATGAGTGGAACAGTCTGCCTAGTAGGGTTATTGAAGCCTACCTTGGGTAGTTTCAAATTTAGGTTGGATAAATTCATGAGTGAGAGGGGTTGGATTTGACTGGAACTTGCACATGACTAAATAGAATTATCTAAGCTTATTTCCACATTTAAGCACACTCTCTGATCCATGACAGCACTTTTCCCCAAATGCCATGAGCTGCCACTTTCTTTAACAGTCTCTGGTGAGGTACTGTATCAAAAGCCTTACTAAAATCTAAATAAACAATATCGAATTCTTTATTGTGATCAACAGCCTCAAAAGCTTTACTAAAGAAGGTTAATAAATTAGATAGGCAGGAACAGCCCCTCGTGAATCCATGCTGAGTATCATTAATCAAATTATGGTTATCTAGATGGTTTCTTATAATATCAGCTATAACTGACTCTAATAATTTGCCTACAATTGAGGTCAGGCTTATTGGGCGGTAATTTGATGATAGTGACTTGTCCCCTGCTTTAAAAATTGGAATTACATAAGCCATCTTCCACATATCAGACACTACACCTGTTTGAAGAGATAAAATAAAAATGTTAGTTAATGGTTCACAGAGTTCCATTTTGCATTCCTTAAGAACCCTTGAAAAAAGTTCATCAGGACCCGGCAATTTATTGTTTCAGTCGGTCTACTTGTTTCATAACCATTTCGCTAGTGACTGTGATATTACATAATTTATCTTCTTCAGGGCTACTCCAAAAATTAATTACTGGGATATTATTAGTGTCTTCCTGTGTGAAAACCGAGAGAAAATAATTAATAAAAATAGAGCACATATCATTCTCCTTGTCAGTAAGATGCCCAGAGTTAGTTTTAAGGGGACCTATCGTATCTCTAACTTTTGTTCTATAAACCTGGAAAAAACTTTTGGGGTTAGTTTTTGAATCCCTAGCAACTTTAATTTCATAGTCCCATTTATCTTTTCTTATCCCCTTTTTAACATTCCTCTTAATGTCGGTATATTGATTTATAGGATGACCCTCACCTCTTTTTATGCGCCTATAAATTCCTTTCTTCTGCCCTAAAAGATATTTTAGCCTATTATTCATCCATTTTGGGTCATTTCTACTTGATCTAATTTCTTTATACGGGATAAATGTTCTTGGGGCAGCCTGTATAGTGTTAAGAAAGCTGTCATATTGATAGCTGTCTTCGTTACTCCAGTCCACAGATGATAAGTATTCCCTTAGCCCATTGTAATCTGCTAAGCGAAAATCTGGGACCGTTACTGAATTATCCCTACTATCATACATCCATTCAATGCTAAAGGTAATTGATTTGTGGAAGCTTTTGCCGAGTTCCTCTTTAATTTCTAAATTATTAACAAAGGTTTCCTTGTTTGCCATAACCAATTCAAGTAGGTTATTTCCCCTTGTAGGTTCTGTCACAAACTGCTTCAAAAAACAATCCTGAACTACTTCTAAAAAGTCGTTAGATTCTAAATTCCCTGTCAAGAAATTCCAATCAATCTGTCTAAAGTTAAAGTCCCCTAGAATTACTACATTATCGTGCCTTGTGGCCTTAACAATTTCCTCCCAAAATAATCTTCCTTGTTCCCTATCTAAGTTTAGAGGACGGTATATCACACCTAAAATAAATTTTTCACACCCCTCTGAAAATTATATCCAGACAGACTATGTATGTATTATTTCAGACTTTATACCCATTTTTATGCAATAATTTAAATTATCACGGATATACAGTGCCACAACATAATATTACTACACTGGGACTTCACTGTTTTCCCCCAAAAACCCATACCACTAACGTTTTCTAGTTTAAAGCCCTAACAGCTCCCTCCACTGCAGTTGCCAGTGCCCCCACCCCAGACCTGGATAAGTGAACCCCATCCCTGGCATACATGTCATTTCTGCCATAGAAGAGGTTCCAGTTGTCAATGAATGTTACTGCATTTTCCTTACAGTATTTGTCCAGCCAGCAATTGACACCAATTGCCCTGGACAACCATTCGTTTCCAACTCCTCTCCTTGGCAAAATACCACTCCGTCTGCCAACATCGTTGCCTCCAGCACTGAGACAGATAATAGGATTGCTCCCATTACCTCTCATGATGTCGTCCAGACGGCTAACAATATCCTCCATCCCAGCCCCAGGAAAGCAAACCCTCTCTCTGTCTCCTACTTCTATCTTTCAAGCAGAAGGCTCTATCCATGTACCTAATCTGACTATCCCTAACAAGAACATTGTTTACCTTCCTTAGTGTCGTTCGTCGTGATGTTCCCAGTAGTCGACTCACATCATCGGGTAACACGGAGAATCAGTTCGATGTTTCCACAACAGTTTCCTGGATCTTCGTTGATTCTACCTCTCCATCCGTCCTCTTGATCCTTAACTTTGTCCCATGCATTCCAGCCACTGTCCAGGTTCCTTTCTTGGCTTGAGGATTCTCAACAGGAGGATTACTACAAATCCTCTTGTTTTCCTCAGTCAGTCACTGTATCTCAAGCTTAGCTACCCTCAGTTCTTCCTTTAGCTGCTGGTAGAGTTGCTCAAGAGAGGACATCTTGTTCAGATTCACAAATAGCACACAAGACACATAAGAACATAAGAAAGGAGGAACACTGCAGCAGGCCTGTTGGCTCATACTAGGCAGATCCTTCACATTCCGTCCCACTAACAGAATATTTGCTCAACACAATCTTCAATGATACCCAAGAAATAAGCTTTGATAACTCTATTTACTCATGTGCAATTCCCACTCAAATCCAACCCCTCTCACTCATGAATTTATCCAACCTAAATTTGAAACTACTTAAGGTTTTAGCTTCAATAACCCTACTAGGAAGATTGTTCCACTCATCAACTACCCTATTTCCAAACCAATACTTTCCTATATCCTTTCTAAATCTAAACTTATCTAACTTGAATCCATTATTGCGGGTTCTCTCTTGGAGAGATATCCTCAAGACCTTATTTATATCCCCTTTGTCAATACCCATTTTCCACTTGTATACCTCGATCATGTCTCCTGATCATGTCTTCACAGAGCTAAGTACAATTCACCACTGAGCTAAGTACAGGTCACCACTGAGCTAAGTACAGGTCACCACTGAGCTAAGTACAGGTCACCACTGAGCTAAGTACAGGTCACCACTGACCTAAGTACAGGTCACCACTCAAAACTAAGTACAGGTCACCACTGAGCTAAGTACAGGTCACCACTGAGCTAAGTACAGGTCACCACTCAAAACTAAGTACAGGTCACCACTGAGCTAAGTACAGGTCACCACTGAGCTAGGTACAGGTCACCACAAGAATTCCAAGTGCTATTACCTAGTATAAGTGTACTGGACAAATTTGTGCCAACATAAAGTGAACGTAAATACTAATATCCTGGTCGTTATATGCGGCAACCACTGGCGACTGACGCCGTTCACAAGAGTCATACGTCACTATATACAACGATATTGAGAAAAGAATTTTCTTTTGACTCCATTTTATCAATACAAATGTGGAGCTAGACACATGACTGTTACTCTCCTTCCCAGGTCAAGTACGATACACCAGCGTGGAGTGTGGTGAAGCCAGGGAGAAGCAGCTTCACCAGCGTGAAGTGTAGTGAAGCCAGGGAGAAGCAGATACACCAGCATGGAGTGTAGTGAAGCCAGGGAGAAGCAGCTTCACCAGCGTGAAGTGTAGTAAAGCCAGGGAGAAGCAGATACACCAGCATGGAGTGTAGTGAAGCCAGGGAGAAGCAGCTTCACAAGCGTGGAGTGTAGTTAAGCCAGGGAGAAGCAGCTACACCAGCGTGAAGTGTAGTGAAGCCAGGGAGAAGCAGCTTCACCAGCGTGGAGTGTAGTGAAGCCAGGGAGAAGCAGATACACCAGCGTGGAGTGTAGTGAAGCCAGGGAGAAGCAGCTACACCAGCGTGGAGTGTAGTGAAGCCAGGGAGAAGCAGCTACACCAGCGTGGAGTGTAGTGAAGCCAGGGAGAAGCAGCTTCACAAGCGTGGAGTGTAGTGAAGCCAGGGAGAAGCAGCTACACCAGCGTGGAGTGTAGTGAAGCCAGGGAGAAGCAGCTACACCAGCGTGGAGTGTAGTGAAGCCAGGGAGAAGCAGCTTCACAAGCGTGGAGTGTAGTGAAGCCAGGGAGAAGCAGCTACACCAGCGTGAAGTGTAGTGAAGCCAGGGAGAAGCAGCTTCACCAGCGTGGAGTGTAGTGAAGCCA
>WNWK01033728.1:12500-20944 GCA_009830355.1 Cherax destructor | reverse complement strand
GGCAAAGAAAAGATACATCTCAGCCACAGTTGCCTAATTCCACTGGTGTAGACATGATTTTGGTGAAAGAATCGTGTTTGCCATTGTGTAATCGAAGTATCTGTTGCATTCCCTGATAATAATGTCTATCAGGGGTTCGTCAAAGAATAACTGGAAACATTCCAGTTCAGTGGCATTGTTCCCAAGTGGACAAGATGGGCGTAATCCACTGTGACTTTCATCAAACTGATGGGGATTGGGAATAAAATTCGCAGCTTCCTGCCAATCCCAGGTGCGGTCTGCTGGTGGGTACTGGATATTTACAGGTGGTTGTGGGGGTTGTGGGGGTTGGTGGGTGGGTGAGGGTTGCCTTTGTTGTAACTGAGCTGACTCAGCGGCGTGGGTGCCAGCATGGTCCACTGCTGGTGCTTCGTGCGAGGCACCACCAGTTGCATTCACATTTCTCATACCAATTGCAACGCTATCATCTTCATTTTCACTATCACTTCCTGTTGTACGCCCACGGGATGTACTCCGAGATGTACTCCTAACCCTTGGAAGAGCATATGGCACACTACCAGAGAGCATATTCTGTCGTATATACCGACGCTTCACTGGTGAATATTCCCCTTCACTCGCGCTACTGGAACTATTTCAAAGGGCTTGGAGTTCATAGTCACTATCACTATCATCACCATTGCTCACATCTGAGTCCGGGATATGAGTAAATAGGAGTTTCTGCCTTCGTTCTGGTACAACTGGCCGTGAACAAGACGCCACAGCACCAGAGGTAGACGGCTGTGGGTCGTCTGGGTTTTCCTCCCTTATACCGGTATTATGGTCACTAGTTTCGGTCACAACTGCCTCAAAGTCACCTTCACTGACACCCCCATTACTGTTAAAACTGTCACTGGGGAATAATAATGTCACAATTCGCCGAGGAGTAAGGTGTTTCTTGCTGCGAGGCATGCTGGAGAAGGTGTACTGAAATGGTGTTCCCACAATGCACCACTGGGTGCCCGATTTTTTTCCTACTGCGCACACTGACCGCGCAGACCCATTCTCTCATCCCTAGGCCTACCAGCTGTTTCCCGCTTAATTTGAAGCCGCTAGAATTTACGCGTACTAGTACGGCACTAACTCCTGCTCATAAAATGTACTAGTACGACACCGACCCCGAAAGGGTTAATATTTTTTTTTTCAACAAACCAGCCATGGATTTGTTGACCTAAAAAGAAAAACTAAAGTTTCTCTTTTTAAATTTGGTAAGTAAATGTTTTTTTTTTTTTTTTGAGTGATTATTTTTTTGTGGAACGAATTAATTGTATTTACATTATTTCTTATGGGAAATAAGGTTTCAGATTACGAAAGATTCAGATTAAGTAATAGCTCCTGGACCGGATTAATTTCGTTAACCGAGGGTCCACTGTATAAGACCACATCTGGACTAACACTATATCCCCTTTAAAATCAGGCATAATCACAGACAACACCACAGACCACTACCCTACCTTTCTCATAACCAACCTAGGTAAATTGCCCCAAAACACTACTAAAGTTACCTTCAGACTACATAACTAGTCAGCTGTTAATAACTTTATAACATCTATGACTAACATCGACTGGCATAATGAGATAGAAACATATTCAGATACTGATGAATGACAGTAGGGCCCCACTTATATGGCAGGTTAGGTTCCAGGCTAGTGCCTTAAAGCAGACATTGCCGAAAAACAGAACTCCATTTTTTTCCACTTCTAAATGCATATAAATGCCAGACAACAAGCTTACACTAACTTATATTAAGTTAGAAATAGCACTAGGCATTAAAAAACACAATAAAAAGTAAGATACACACAGAGTACACTTATTACTTACCTTAAAGTATTAACATTGATGTGTGAGAGGTGAGTGGCAAGGTATTGTCTAAAACAAGTAAAACATTAAAAGGAATTTTCTTTTCCTTGCAGTAAGCCTCAACTGTAGGCTTAAAATAGTCTGTGAACCAATTTATGAAAAGATCAGTAGTCATCCAAGCTTTCGAATTGGATTTATAATAAACAGGGAGGCTACCTTTTGCATAGTTCTTCATGGCCCTAGGATTCTCTGAGTGATAAATTATCATAGGTTTTAACTTGCAATCCCCAGCAGCATTAGCTCCTAGCAAGTAAGTTTATTCAGGTATACACAAATACAGTTTCATAGATCATCATACATAGCAGCATGTGTGTAGAGAACCTAGGATAACCCAAAAAAGTCAGAGCAAGAATGTTAGCTGACACTCTTGGGTTATCCTGGGTTCTCTACACATATGCTGCTATATGTAACTGTATTTGATGGCTATCTCAGCGATCAACATATACCTTGTTAGTAAGTTTATTCAGGTATACACAAATACAGTTACATAGATTATCATACATAGCAAAATATGCATAGATAACCTAGGATAACCCAAAAAAGTCAGTTCACTGAGTTTAATCATTTCTAACTTGGCACTTAAAGTAAGAGGCTTACGACTCCTCTTTTTTATCACAACTAAGCTTAGACGCCATAGTCAATGAGAGCCAACTAGTTAACGAAAGAGTAAACGAGAGAGAGAACGAGATACGGAGTTCAGACAAGGTAAAAAAACAAACTGAACAGGTAGTGGGCGATCACTCGGTCAGGCGAAATGAATGCGATTAATACGCGTCCACTTTTAGTTCATTCACATATGGTTGTAAGAGTTTGTGAAACTTTTACCTCAAAATAATAATAATAATTACCTCACAATTAATAATAATTACCTCACAATACAAATACTCTTACATTGTGTACAAGTTGCACAAATTAGTACAAAATAAACAAACAGCAACACTCCCATTCTCATGCAACACACTATATTTAGAGTTCATGATAGTATTATTATTATTATTATTATCATAATAAAAAAGAAGCGCTAAACCCACAAGGGTAGTGAATAGCTATATATTGAGTGAAGGAATATGAAAGGAATATTTTTCTACAGTTATCCCTCAGTGTTTGACTAGAGAAAACGTAATTCTTCCTACACTTCTACAAAGTCGCTTGGTAAACAAATCTCATATTTGTCAATTTTTATTCTGTGGGTGTATGCATCATGTTTATATGCTATGTAACGTGTTTTTTAAATAATTTTGAAGAAAATATCATAGATAAATTAATGAAAATGTCAATATTAACGTAAAATAAGACATTTAATGTGCCCAAGAATGATTACGTATTATTAGTATTACGTAATGTTTTCCCTCCGCCCGCCAACACCATAGCATATAAACAGCATGTTTATATGCTTTGTAACGTGTTTCTTATATAATTTTGAAGAAAATATCATAGATGAATTAATGAAAATGTCAATATTAACGTAAAATAAGACATTTAATGTGCCCAAGAGTGATTATTATTAGTATTACGTAATGTTTTCCCTCCGCCCGGCAACCACACCTACATAGCATATAAACAGCATGTTTATATGCTATGTAACGTGTTTCTTATATAATTTTGAAGAAAATATCATAGATGGATTAATGAAAATGTCTATATTGACGTAAAATTGGACATTTAATGTGCCCAAGAGTGATTATTACATAATAGAGAGACGTGTTCACGAAAAATGTAAACAAACCGGGTGGCGAGCGCCGTATATGAAAGACCGCTCGCCGTATACAAAAGTTTTGGTCATAATTTGAACTCGCCGTATGAACGGAACGCCGAAAGGCGAAACGCCGAAAAGCGGGGCCCTACTGCATTAAGAATTTTCTAAAAAAAAAAACACTACCTCTATAACAAGCATTGCCCTAAAAAAACTAAACAGATCACAGCTAAGAGACTAACAGTCCCTGGCTAACACCCAGCATCCTTAAATCCATTAACAAAAAGCACCTATATGAAAAACAGTACAGAAGGGGTCAAATAACCAGAGACCAATCCAAACGCTACTCGTCAATCCTTACCAGCCTGATAAGAAGGTCAAAAAAACATTGTATTATGAGAACAGATTACATAACATAAAAGGTGATATGAAAAAAATCTGGAAAACCCTATCTGAAACTCTAGGAACTAAAAAGATATCCAAAAACAAAACTATCAAATTCAGACTTGATGTTTTCTTCTCCACCATAGGAAAGAATCTAGCAAGTAAGATCCCAAGCTCAAACACCCGTCCATTAAACTAACTCACCAACACCTACCCGAATACACTATTCTTAGTTCCAACCAACCCAATAAAAGTCTCGCTCATCATCAACACCCTTAAAAACAAGGCAGGATATATAAACAGCTTACCACCTTTTATGTACAAAAACGCTTCTCAGGTACTGTCACCAATTACAGTGGACCCTCGCTATTCGAACATTCTTCATTCCAGAATGCTGTTCAAGTGCTGTTACCAAACGAATTTATTCCCATAAGGAATGATGTAAATTAGATTAGTCCATTTCAGACCCACAAAAATACACTTATAAAAGCACATACAATAATAAACTTACATAAAAGTTTGGAGTGTTTGAATAGCGAGGGTCCACTGTATTGCAACACTCTTTAACAAATCCATTGAATTCTTCCCCTTCCCATCAATTCTCAAAATAGCGAGGGTCACCCCAATCCACAAAGGAGGTGATCAAGCAGACTTGAATAATTATAGACCAATATCTAACTTACCTCTGCTCTCAGAAATCTTTGAAAAATTAATTCATAGACAGATCTATTCCTACCTCATCTCCCACAACATACTCAACCCCTGTCAGTTTGGATTCAGGACTAACAAAAGCACAAATTATGCTATTATACTCATGCTAGAGCTAATATACACCGCTCTTGAGAAGAAAGAAGTCCCACTGGGAATCTTCCTTGATTTATGTAAAGCTTTTGATACAGTCGACCATGATTTACTGCTCACAAAATTAACACACTATGGTATAAGAGGGCACTCACTCAACTACCATACCTTAGTAACAGAAGCCAATGTGTACACAAATGAAGCTAACTCTTCCACACAACAAATTACAGTCGGTGTCCCACAAGGAAGTGTCCTAGGACCACTCCTCTTCCTCATTTACATCAATGACCTACCAAATGCATCACAACTACTCAAACCCATATTATTTGCAGATGACACTACATATGTCTTCTCTCACCCAAACCCAGTCATACTGGCCAACAATGTTAATGCTGAATTACAGAAAATATCTACCTGGATGACGACTAATAAGCTTACTCTCAATACTGACAAAACCTATTTCATTCAGTTTGGAAACAGAGCTACAAATGTTCCACTTAACATAACGCTCAATGGATCACCCATCACAAGACTCACAGAGGGAAAATTCCTAGGAATCCACCTTGACAATAGCCTTAAATTCCAAACACACATACAACAAATTTCCAAGATAAGTTACTATGTGCCTCAATCAGCTCTCCTTGCACAATCATTCACTCATCTACCCTTATCTCACCTATGGAATTTGTGCATAGGGATCAACAACATTAAATCACCTTAGACCACTTATAACCCAGCAAAAGGCTGCAGTCAGAATGATAACAAATTTCCACTCTAGACAGCATACTCCACCAATATTCAAGTCTAAAACTACTCACCATAAAGAACATTCACACTTATTCTTGTGCCTACTACATACATAGAACTTTACACTCAAACATAAACCCTCCACTCAAACTTCTCCTCACCAACCTTAACAGGACCCACGACCACAACACAAGACAGAGCTCACTTTTTGATATACCCAGTGTCCATATCACCGTGTAAAAATTCTATGCACATAAAGGTTCCCAAAATCTGGAATTCATTACCAGTAAATACTAAAATAACCTTGTCTGAACATCAATTTAAAGACTTCTCAAAAACCACCTACTCACCCTAAACTAAATACTCTATACCCAATTCAACCAAAAAGTCTCCCAATTACCTAAATCTAAAAACTTCAAAACTAAATTCCCAAAGTTCATACATTAATAAATACTACATTACAGTATAAATACCTGCCCCCCACACCAACTTGAAGCATTCTCATACTGTAAACTACTTTCAACAACGCTCAGTATTATTTTCCCATAATCTCAATATTTACTACTGTTATAACCAACCTACAAAATACTTTCACCTTGTCACAATGTAATATCCTCAGATTGTAATTTGAGTAACCTTATTATCTGCTATAAATAAAAACTAATGTTTAACTATAACAAACTTGATCAATTTCTCTAGTATTAAGTAGTCTATAAGCCATTAGATTTAGTCTGCCCATAATGCCATGGCATGATAGTGGCTCTCTTTGCACTGCAATTCATAATTCTAATTACAAAATCTCAATGTAAACTTGCAATGAAATAAAAATATTATTATTATGTGTAATACGTGTTCGGCAGGCCGGCTGATTGACTTTGGCTGTGTCTAACTCTGTCTGTCTGTCTCTGTCTGTCTCTCTATCTCTATCTCTGTCTATATCTATCTCTATATCTCTGTCTATATCTATCTCTATATCTCTGTCTATATCTATCTCTATATCTCTGTCTATATCTATCTCTATATCTCTGTCTATCTCTATCTCTATATCTCTGTCTATCTCTATATCTCTGTCTATCTCTATATCTCTGTCTATCTCTATATCTCTGTCTATCTCTTATCTCTGTCTATCTCTATATCTCTGTCTATCTCTTATCTCTGTCTATCTCTTAATCTGTCTATCTCTAATCTCTGTCTATCTCTATATCTCTGTCTATCTCTATATCTCTGTCTATCTCTATATCTCTGTCTATCTCTATATCTCTGTCTATCTCTGTCTATCTCTATCTCTGTTCACTCATCTCTTATATCTCTGTCTATCTCAATTGTCTATCTCTGATTTCTATCTCTATATCTCTGTCTATCTCTTATCTCTGTCTATCTCTTAATCTCTGTCTATCTCTATATCTCTGTCTATCTCTATATCTCTGTCTAATCTCTAATATCTCTGTCTATCTCTATATCTCTGTCTATCTCTATATCTCTGTCTATCTCTATATCTCTGTCTATCTCTATCTCTGTCTATCTCTGTCTATCTCTGTCTATCTCTGTCAATCTCTGTCTATCTCTGTCAATCTCTGTCTATCTCTGTCAATCTCTGTCTATCTCTAATCTCTGTCTATCTCATATCTCTGTCTATCTCTGTAAATCTCTGTCTATCTCTGTAAATCTCTGTCTATCTCTGTAAATCTCTGTCTATCTCTGTAAATCTCTGTCTATCTCTGTAAATCTCTGTCTATCTCTGTAAATCTCTGTCTATCTCTGTAAATCTCTGTCTATCTCTGTAAATCTCTGTCTATCTCTGTAAATCTCTGTCTATCTCTGTAAATCTCTGTCTATCTCTATCTCTGTCTATCTCTTCTCTTATCTCTCTATCTCTTATCTCTGTCTATCTCTATCTTGCTATATATCTCTGCTTCTCTATATCTCTTCCTCTATATCTCTTCTATCTCTATCTCTGCATCTTATATCTCTGTCTATCTCTAATCTCTGTCTATCTCTTATCTCTGTCTATCTCTTATCTCTGTCTATCTCTATCTGTCTATCTCTATCTCATCTCTATCTCATCTCTGTACTCTCTGTCTATCTCAATCTCTGTCTATCTTATCTCTGTCTATCTCTATATCTCTGTCTATCTCTATATCTCTGTCTATCTCTATATCTCTGTCATCTCTGATCTTTCTATATCTCTGTCTCTTCTATATCTCATCTTATCTCTGTCTATCTCTATCTCTGTCTATCTCTGTATCTCTGTCTTCTCTGTATCTCTGTCTATCTCTATATCTCTGTCTATCTCATATCCTTCTCTATCTCTATATCTCTATCCTAAGTCTCTGTCTTATCTCTCTATCTCTGTCTATCTCTATCTCTGTCTCTCTGTCTCTTATCTCTGTCTCTGTCTATTCTCTGTCTCTGTCTATTCTCTGTCTCTGCTATATCCGTCTCTGTCTTATCTCTATCTCTGTCTACTATCTCTGTCTCTTTCCTGTCTATCTCTGTCTCTGTCTATCTCTGTCTCTGTCTATCATTCTCCTATCTCTGTATTCTGCTATCTCTGATCTTTTGTCTATATCTCTCTGTCTATTTTGTCTATATCTCTGTCTCTGTCTATATCTCTTCTTCTATATATCTCTCTGTCTATATCTCTTCTGATTCTATCTCTGTCTTATCTCTGTCTATCTTCTCTATCTTTCTCTGTCTTTCTCTGTCTCTGTCTATTCTTCTCTTATCTCTGTCTATACTCTCTGTTCTGTCTTCATCTCTGTCATCTCTTATCTGTCTCTGTCTCTCTGTTCTGTCTTCTCTGTTGCATCTCTCTGTCTATTCTCTGTCTCCTGTCTGTTCTCTGTTCTCTGTCTATGTCTTCTGTCTCTGTTCTGTATCTCTGCTCTTCTGTATCTCTCTGTCCTGTCTTTATCTCTGTCTC
>WNWK01033728.1:0-10000 GCA_009830355.1 Cherax destructor | reverse complement strand
GAGGGAAGGGGTAAATGAGGTTTTGTATGTAAGGGACTTGGACTATCAGCAAGCATGCGTGAGCGTGTTAGATAGGAGTGGAGACAAATGGTTTTTAGGACTTGACGTGCTGTTGGAGTGTGAGCAAGGGATTCAGGGAAACCAGCAGGAGGTGGGAAGTACAGTGCTGGCACTCTGAAAGATTGGTGTTAATGTTGCAGTTATATAACTGTAGTGTAAGTGCACCTCTGGCAAGACAGTGATGGAGCGAATGATGAAAGTATTTCTTTTTCAGGCCACCCTACCTTCTTTAGGAAATGGCCGTGTTAATCAAAAAAAATATTACAATACACAGCATGACATCTAGGTGAGTACAGTACAAGTAGGAAGCATGTCTGTCTTGCACTCAGCAAATGGAGGATCAAGTCTACGCCACATCTTGCACTGAATAACCAACATAGGTTTAGTGCTTAACATAAATTATAATTATATAATACACAGCATGTGGCAACACCCAATGTTGCTGTCATGGTATCAACAACCTTCAACTTCACATCTTCATAATTCTGTAAGTACTGAACTGAAATTTCGAAGAGTGCACACTTCATTTTCATTTTTTTTTTTTTTAATTTTTATTTTGGGAAATTTATGAAAAAAAGGGCATTTAATTTTAGCATTCCTCAACAGTTTAACCCTTTGACTGTCACAACCCCCAATCCTAAAGTGTCTTTCTGTGTCACAAAAGATTTGAAAAAAAAAATTATTTTTTCTTATGAAATGATAGAGAATCTTTTCCCGATGGTAATGACACCAAAAGTATGAAATTTGATGGAAAACTTACGGAATTACGCTCTCGCAAAGTTAGTAATCTCGGCGATATTTAAGCATCGGCGATTTCGCCCACTTTGAGCCCTATTTTCAGCCAATTTCAGTGTTCCAGTCGACCAAACTTATAGCTATTTCTTTAGAACTCCATTTGTTCTATCGATTGAGTATACAAGAAACCACCCATTTACCGATTTCAACTACCCAATAAAGTGGTCAGAAATTGGCAATTTGGCCAATTTCATGCAAATTAAAAAAGATGCCAATTTCAAAATAGGGTCCAGAATGAACAATGCAGACATTCCTGGCACTAAAATAAGATGTTATCTGTTCATCTGCCACGTTACCAGGCCTCTCTTATATTACTCTTGCTTTCTATTTTGAATTTTTATTCACACAAAAAATAGAAGATTTACTGTTATGCAGACTACTACATTATTGTAATAATTGTATAAATAATGTCAACCCATTCGTGACTGCGTATTAGAATGGCTAGTTGGACATTTATTGGACAAAAATCAAACATTTCTTCTACTTTTAGCTCCATTTCAAGGTCCTTTTCATTGTGAAACCAATCCAATATTCCATGCAGGAACTTAAAAACTACCTCCCGCACCCTCGGATCAACCTTGATTTCCCTTAACAATTCCCACACTTCTCCCCAAGCATACATAGGGTACACACACTCTACACACACACTCTACCACCGCTACCACCCTTTCCATTCCCACTCCATCCAATACCCCAAGCCTCATCTTCCCCGGGTCCCGAACCACTCGTATAGATACGTCCGAAAGTGGCTCGTAAGACGTATACGTATATATGACCGAAACAGTCAAAGGGTTAATCAGTTCAAAAAGGCTTGTAGCAATTTGCAGAAAGAGTCCCAAGCCGGATGTAAAAGGTACAAGCAAAATACTTGAGTTCCAAATCATTTTTATTTCTATAATATGTCTTCCATTCTATCAAATGAGACCAAGAAAACAAGAATACAACCATAAATACTACACGAAAAAACACCTCAAAGTCGGCATTTTAATCCAAAAACACGGTCAGTTTTTTTTTCTCATTATGCACTGCGTACTGCAGGATTTTTTTTATACTGCGCACACTGACCACACAGACCCATTCTCTCATATGTGGGCCTACCAGCTTTCTCCTGCTTGATTTGAAGCCACTAGAATTTTGGAGTATATTTACGTCAAAAACATTGGCTCATAAGACATAATATACGACCGAAACAGTCAAAGGGTTAAGGGTTAAGTCAAACTTTGCCCTCTAAACATCTTCATGCTTCTCCAAAATACATATTACAATCCTGTTCAGTTAACAATTTAAGTTAGCAAAACGACAGTGTATCATGTCAAATACAGTAAAGTGCATCTTAACATATCATGCAGACTTCAAAATCATTACCCACCATGGCAGAGTGACCTGAAAAAGAAAAAACACTTTCATCATCATTCACTCCATCACTTCCTTGCTAGAGGCATACCTTTGATAAACCTTTGAAGAGTTTCAAGAGTTTACCTACTCTCAGAGCCCGGCCATGGGCCAGGCTCGTCTGGTGCTTGCCTGGTCAACCAGGCTGTTGTTGCTGGAGGCCCGCTGCCCCACATATCCATCACAGCCTGGTTGATCTGGCACCTGGTGAAGATACTTTTTCAGTTTCCTCTTGAAGGCTTCTACACTTGTTCCAGCCGTGTTTCTGATATCTTCTGGTAAGATGTTGAATAGTCTGGGACCCCGGATGTTGACACAGTGTGTCCTTATTGTCCCCACTGCACCCCTGCTCCTCACTGGGTTTATTTTACACTTCCTCCCATATCTCTCACTCCAGTATGTTGTTATGGCAGTGTGCAGAGTACTTTCCAGGTATATATTATCATGTATCTCTCTCTGCCCACAGTACAGTTAAAAAAAACTGCAACATATCATATCAACATATCTCCATACTTCCTTCAGAGTGCAGGCATTGTACTTCCCACCTCCAGGACCCAAGTCTGACTAACCGGTTTCTTTGAATCTCTTCATAAATATTACTTTGCTCACACTCCAACAGCACAGTGTCATAAAAACCATTTATCTCCACTCGCTCCTTTCTAACATACTCATGCCTGCTTGCTGGAGGTCCAAGCCCCTCTCACACAAAACTTTTACCCCCCCTTCCCTCCGACCTTTCCTCGGAGAACCCCTACCCTGCCTTCCTTCCACTACTGATTTATGTGCCCTCCAAGTCATTCTATCTTGTTCCAACCTCTCTAAATGTCCAAACCACCTCAACAACCCCTCCTCTGCCCTCTGGATAATACTTTTAGAACCCTGCACCTCCTTTTAATCTCAAAGCTATGGATTCTCTGCATTATATTCACACCATATATTGCCCTGACAATATCTCCACTGCTTCCACCCTTCTTTTTGTTGCAACATTCACCACCCATGCTTCACACCCATTTAAGTGTTGGTACTACTATACTCTCTTACATTCCCCTTTTTGCTTGCATAGATAACATTCTTTGTCTCCACAGACTCCTCAGTGCTCCACTTACCTTTCCCCCCCTTATTAATTATATGATTCACCTCGTCTTTCATAGACCCACCTGCTGACAAGTCAACTCCCAAATATCAAAATCAGTTAGTACATATATATTAATGGTAAACACTTACTTTTGATACTGCAATAGCCCAGCAAACCCCACTGAGGTTCTAGGTTGAAGGCTGCGTAAGCCATCCTCGTCTCTGAAATGATACCAGAGATGTAAAGAAAAATTTATTTTCCATGAAACAGACAGGTATTACATTATGTTCATGCCTATCATATATGGGGAAGCCAGAGGTATGCAATACATCTCAAACCAACCTATGATTAAAAATAGTTCATTTATGTAAAAGTCCAATGAAATAGACCTCCATAAAGTGAATATCAGCAAAAATGGATAAAAAATCTGGCCAGATAAAAGCTCAACATGTACATTTAATGGGGTGCCTGATTAAAATAGCCATGAAATGAACCAAATCTGCTGTATCAAATAGCTATCCAGTTCAGTCATGCATTTGATAAAATGGCCCAACTCTTAATTGCAAGTATGTAGTCTGAGGTTTATCCTGGAGGCATCCATTGTCATTGTTCCAGGGCAGCGAGACCAGCAAGTGACTGCCTGCATCTGTGTGTTATCGTCTAAATGCATACTCACACTGTCATTTCGTCTCCAATTATTCCTAGATTTGCAGTTCTTTTAATTATATTAAAGTACCATAGAGCGAAAAACTAATGTAAAAGACCTGGGAGTGATCATGTCCGAAGATCTCGCCTTCAAAGGCCATAACATTGTATCAATCGCATCTGCTAGAAAAATGACAGGATGGATAATGAGAACCTTCAAAACTAGGGATGCCAAGCCCATGATGACACTTCAGGTCGCTTGTTCTATCTAGGCTGGAATATTGCTGCGCACTAACAGCACCTTTCAAAGCAGGCGAAATTGCTGACCTAGAAAATGTACAGAGAACCTTCACGGCACGCATAACTGCGATAAAACACCTAAATTACTGGGAACGCTTGAAGTTCCTCAACCTGTACTTCCTAGAATGCAGGCGGGAGAGATACATGATCATATATACTTGGAAAATCCTAGAGGGATTAGTACCAAAGTTGCACACGAAAATCACTCCCTATTAAAGCAAAAGACTCGGCAAACGATGCAACATCCCCCCCAATGAAAAGCAGGGGTGCCACTAGCATGATAAGACTACACAATAAGTGTCAGGGGCCCAAGACTGTTCAACTGCCTCCCAGCATACATAAGGGGGATTACCAATACAGTGGTCCCTCGGTTTTCATGCATCTCCAAACTTGAACATTTATGTAAGTGTATTTTCGTAAGTGCTGTTGCAAGTGTATTTTTGGGGGTCTGAAATAGACTAACCTACGTGACATTATTTCTTAAGGAAGTAAATTAGTTCGGTAATGGCACTTGAGCAGCATTCTGGAACGAATTTTCGGCGAAAACCGAGGGACCACTGTAGTCCCCTGGCTGTGTTCAAGCATGCACTGGACAGGCATCTAAAGTCAGAACCTGACCAGCCGGGCTGTGGTTCATATGTCTGTTTGTGTGTGGCCAACAGTAACAGCCTGGCTGATCAGGCCCTGATCAACCATGAGGCCTGGTCACAGACCAGGCCGCAGGGACGTTGACCCTCGGAACCCTCTCCAGGTAAACAACGTTATTAACAATGGCCTCTAAAGCAAGTGATAGTGCCAAGAAGTGTGTAACCTTAACTGTTAACCCTTTGACTGTTTCGGACGTATATATACATCTTACGAGCCAATGTTTCGGACGTATTTATACGCCTAAATTCTAGCGGCCTCAAATCAAGCAGGAGAAAGCTGGTAGGCCCACATGTGAGAGAATGGGTCTGTGTGGTCAGTGTGCGCAGTATAAAAAAAATCCTGCAGCAAGCAGTACATAATGAGAAAAAAAAAACTCCGACCGTTTTTTTTAATTAAAACGCCGTCTTTGAAGTGTATTTTCGTATAGTATTTATGGTTGTATTCTCTTTTTCATGGTCTCATTTGATAGAATGGGAAACATATTACAGGAATAGAGAGGATTTTGATTAGTTTCATGATATAAACGATCTTGAAATTGAGCTCAAAGTAGCGGAAATGTTCGATTTTTGCCAATGTTCAAAAGTAAACAAATCACACCATGCGTCCAATACATATCAATTGGTGAGTCTAATATTCTTTCACAAGTGCACAGATATTATTTATACAGTTTTTACAATAATGCAATAGTCTGCATAACAATAAATCTTCTATTTTTTGTATGAATAAAACATAAAAATAGAAAGCAAGAGTAATGTAAGAGGGGCCTAAAGACATGACTAAAGAACAGATAACATCTTATTTTAGTGCTAGGGATGTCTGCATTGTTTATTCTGGACCCTATTTTGAAATTGACATCTTTTTTATTTTGCATGAAATTGGTGAAATTGCCATTTTCTGACCACTTTATTGGGTAGTTGAAATCGGTAAATTGGTGATTTCTTGTACTCAATCGATAGAACAAATGGAGTTCTAAGGAAATAGCTATGAGTTTGGTCGGCCATCCCAATGGAATTGGCCTAAAATAGGGCTCAAATTCGGCGAAATCGCCGATGCGTATATATCACTGACATCGCAAACTTTGCGAGAGCGTAATTCCGTAAGTTTCAATCAAATTTCATACTTTTGGTGTCATTACAATCGGGAAAAGATTCTCTATCATTTCATAAGAAAAAATAATTTATTTTTTTTCCAAAATTTTCCGACATAGAATGACAGTTTCAGAATGGGGCCTCCGACAGTCAAAGGGTTAAGTAGAAACTTGAATAAATGAGGAAGCTGGAGGCTGGTGTTTCAATGTCCTGCGTGTGTGAGGAGTATGGTGTAGAAAAAGTGTGATATTCATAGAAGCAAGAAAAAAGTAAACAATATGCTATGAAGGCCAGTGTAGATGTTAGCCAGTATGTCTGAATCATGTACATCTCCTCAACCATCTATATCTATTGAACCATCTACATCTCCCTCACCATCTACCTGTCTGTCTCCCACACCATCTACAATATTACTGCTGGAGTTTTACAGCTCCAATGACTTAGAAGTTATTCGAGGTTACCACTAGACCACATGGTAACTGCACTGAACTGTACATCTGTAAGCTCACCTACCCACCAGGAAAGGTAAGAAAAATTACTGAACTGAACTATATACTGTATTGTACTGTGCTGTACTTTTAACTCATTTTCTTTTCAAGTACATTTATAGATTATACTGTATTGTACTTTAGTTTATTCTTGGCATGTCCGACAGTTCATCAATACAGCAGACTAAGTGCTTTATTGGGTGTTTGTCCCTGTCCAGTAATTGACCAAATAAGCAGACTGTATCCGCTTATGACAGACTTCTCACTACAGCAGTCACCCCTCCCCCCATTAATGTATTTTATCAGATGCATACTGTAATTAGGAAGATTACATAAATGCTTGGTGATCTAATTATATGTAAATAACAAATTTAAGCACAGTGGTCCCTTTAGTTATGATGTTCCTAAGTTATCATAATTTTGAGTTATGATTTATTCTCATCAAGGAATTTAGTTTTGAGTTGTGAGGAAAAATTTGAGATACGATATGCATACCCAACACAACTCTTTTGCTTCAGCCTATAGACCAGCAAGTGATTATGAATTTCAAAGATTTATACCAAGAAGATGCTTGCCAAGTGCTTTCCAGAGACTTCAGGAGATGAAGTCATCAGTCTCAAGAAATTTTGGAAGATTAAGTTTATCATCTTAGATTGTGTGAAGCTCATAGTGAATTCCTGGAATAAAGGTTCCACTTGGTGCCTCAATGCAACCTGGAAGAACTTGTGGTGTTCACTCATTTATAACTTTGAAGGATTTGAGGTTGAGGAGGATGTAAATTAGGAGACTGTCACTCTTAGTGATGCAATGGAGCTGGAGGTTGATGAAGAGGACATGGAATTAATTCAGGACCACAGGCAGTTCACAAAAGAGAAGCTCCAGGAATTAAAGGAGATGGATGAGAAAGGGAAAATTTTCTAAGTCTATACCTTGACAGTAATGTAAAATACAGCACATAACCAAAAAGGCCTCTAAAACAGTATCTCCTCTAAGAGAGATTATTGCAGAATCAGACACTTGTGCAACATCTGGGTATCTTTATTTGTAGACATTTTGCCAGCCAGTGGCTTTATCAGTACAATACAAGGACATGATGTGAAGAATCATATACAAAAGATAAGGTAATCAGTCCCTCAGCCTTGGAGTTGGTGAACAGCACTGTAGTCTTGAACGAACTGAAGCGCCAAGCTTCATGACTGAGGGACTGATTACCTCATCTTTTGTATATAATTCTTCACATTATGTCCTTGTATTATACTGATAAAACCACTGGATGGCAAAATGTCTACAAATAAAGATACCCAGATGTTGCAGAAGTATCTAATTCTGCATCTTGTTGGTACTGTATACCATTTATGTACAAGAGAGATTATTATGTGCCTCCAACATCATTACTTCTCTGTACTATTCTCTAACCCAGAGGTGGATAACCTTTTTATGCTGGAAGGTCACATTAAAGTTAGCTCTAATATAATAAGGCCACATTCAAGAAATTTTGATTAAATATACTGCTAAATGCTGATTATTTTGTAAAAAGTTAATTATTATATAATAACTTCAAGAAAAATTCTGATTCATTCAGAATACCTTTATACCTTTGATGAGTTTCAAGAGTCTCACTACTCTTGGAGCCCAGCCATGGGCCAGGCTCGTCTGATGCTTGCCTGGTCAACCAGGCTGTTACTGCTGGAGGCCCACTGTCCCACATATCCATCACAGCCTGACTGATCTGGCACCCAGTAAAGATACTTGTCCAGTTTCCTCTTGAAGGCTTCTACACTTGTTCCAGCCATGTTTCTGATATCTTCTGGTAAGATGTTAAAGAGTCTGGGGCCACGAATGTTGATACAGTGTTCCCTTATTGTGCCCACTGCACCCTTGCTCCTCACTGGGTTTGTTTTGCACTTCCTCCCATATCTCTCACTCCAATATGTTATGGCAGTGTGCAGATTTGGGACCAGGCCCTTGAGTACTTTCCAGGTATATATTATTATGTATCTCTCTCTCCTCTGCTCTAGTGAGTACATGTTCAAAACTTTAAGGTGTTCCCAGAAGGCTGCACTTAATGCCCTAGAAGGCTGCATGTGGCCTTAAGGTCACAGGTTCCCCATGACTCAAACCTATCCTTACCTCACCTAAAACCAATAGTAACCCAACAAAAAATAAGTTGCTGTACGAACAATCACTCAAGCAAGTACAGTGGTACCTCGAGTTACGATATTTTTACGTTCGATAATGCTGTTCAAGTGCCATTACCAAACAAATTTATCCCCATAAGGAATAATGTAAAATAGACTAGTCTTTTTACACCCCCAAAAATATACCTACAAAAGCATTTAAAAAAATAAACTTACATAAAAGGGCGATTTTGGGGACCATCGTAACTCGAGGTACCACTGTACAGTGGACCCCCGAGTTTCGTAAAAACTTCACTCCTGAAGTCTGCTCAAGTGCCATTACCGAACGAATTTACTCCCTTAAGGAAAAATTTCACGTAGGTTAGTCTATTTCAGACCCCCAAAAATACACTTCCACAAGAACTTACAAAATTATACTTACATAATTGCACGATTTCCGGGGTATTCGTTAACCGAGGGTCCACTGTACTAGGCAAAACATGCCCCCAATCTTCAAAAGTTTAAAATCAACATTCATATTATAAAATATTAATTACAAAGAAGGCCACTAGCATGCCTATGCATTTCGGGCAGACTAATACTAATTCTTACTCTATATTGACACAGGTTAGGAGCATACTGATATTAAAGTTAGGTAACTGCAGTGAATAATTAGATTTACAATAAAATGCTAAACAGATCTTGAAACCTGCTTGTTTTTATCAGTTACTAATCCATCTGTACTTTTGAGTTCTGCAGTATGAATGATCTACTTACTATACATAACAGTCACTCATACTACTGTACATACTACACATACAGAACAATAAATTCTACTATCAATCTTGACCTGAAACACCTTTATTGTTGAAACAGAATCATAGGCATAATACTAGACACAAAAACCTCTGACATTCCCAGTGTCTAGCTTAATCTTGGTAAAAACTCAATGTGCATAAAAGGACCCAAAATCTGGAACTCCCAACCTGAAATCTCCACCAGAGCCTCTCTATCTCTGCCAGCAGTTTCAAATCTATTGTAAAAAAAAAAAACACCTTTCCCTTATCTAACAATTAAACGTGTTAAATATGCTAAACAATTCTTTCAACTACAAATATTTTAAAACTATATACAGTGGTACCTCGACTTACGTTGTTATCACCTTACGTTATATTCGATATCCGTTACTTATAACGTAAGAAATTTGAATGCGACATCCGTTGATTGATTCGTCTTACGCCTTTCGTACCGGACCTGTCCGCTTGGAGCCCAGCTGAGCGCGCACTCCAGGGAGCGTCAGTGTGCTATTGTTTACATGCGAGCGACCACCCACCCACACCCACGCATTCATACCAGTATATTGTCATTATTTCACTGTTTTAGTGCTTGCAA
>WNWK01033727.1:0-20945 GCA_009830355.1 Cherax destructor | reverse complement strand
TTTGTCTTTCCCCTTCTTTGCCTCCAGGGATCATTTTTGTCTCCACAGATACCAACGCACCACTCACCTTTTTCCTTTTTCAATTCTATGGTTAACCTCATCCTTCATAAACCCATCCGCTGACACGTCAATCCCAAATATCTGAAAACATTTACTTCTTCATAATCCCTCTCTCCAATGTGATATCCAATTTTTCTTTATTTAAATCGTTTGATACCCTCATCACCTTACTCTTATCTATGTTCATTTCAACTTTCTACCTTTACACACTTCCCAAACTCGTCCACTAACCTTTGCAACTTTTCTTTAGAAGCTCCCATAAGCACAGTATCATTAGCAAAAAGTAACTGTGTCAACTCCCATTTGCATTTAATTCCCATAATTTAATCCCCACCCTCTCCCCAACACCTACATTTACTTCTTTACAACCCCATCTATAAATATATTAAACAACCATGGTGACATTACACATCCCTGTCTAAGACCTACTTTTACCGGAAGTAATCTCCCTCTCTCCTACACACCCTAACCTGAGCCTCACTATCCTCATAAAAACTCTTTACAGCCTTCAGTAACTTACTACCTATTCCATACACTTGCAACATTTGCCACATTGTCCCCTATCCACTCTATCATATGCCTTTTCTAAATCCATAAATGCAATAAAAACTTCTCTACCTTTATCTAAATACTGTTCACATACATGCTTCACTGTAAACACTTGATCTACACATCCCCTACCCACTCTAAAGCCTCCTTGCTCATCTGCAATCATACTCTCTGTCTTACCTCTAATTCTTTCAATAATAACCCTGCCATACACTTTACCTGGTATACTCAGTAAACTTATTCCCCTATAATTTTTATACTCTCTTTTATCCCCCTTCCCTCTTTCATACATTTATTAAACAAAAATACCAACCACTCCAGCACTATATCCCCCCTTGCTTTTTCATAAAATATGTATTACTTATTACCAAACCTCTTTCTACACATAGCTCTATTAACGGTTCCCCATTTACATTTACCCCTGGCACCCCAAATTTACCTACTACTCCCTCCACAACATTTTTACCCACTTTAGCATTAAGATCCCCAACCACAAGTACTCTCTCATTTGGTTCAAAACTCCCCACGCACTCACTCAACATTTCCCAAAATCTCTCTCTCTCCTCTACACTTCTCTCTTCTCCAGGTGCATAAACACTTACTATAACCCACTTTTCACATCCAACCTTTATTTTACTCCACATAATCCTTGAATTTAAGCATTTATACTCCCTCTTTACCTGCCTTAACTGATTATTCAACATTATTGCCACTCTTTAGCTCTAACCCCATTTGAAACTCCTGACCTAATCCCATTTATTTCTCCCATGAAACTCTCCTACCCTTTCATCTTTGTCTCAGTTAAAGCCAGGACATCCAGCTTCTTTCATGCATAACATCTACAATCATCTCTTTCTTATCATTGCACAACATCCACGCACACTCAGACATCCCACTTTGACGGTTTTTCTTTTTCTTTTTAGTAAATCTATACAGGAAAAGGGTTAGCCCATTGTTCCGCATTTAGTTGACTTTTACAACACGCATGGTTACGGAGGAAAGATTCTTATTCCACTTCCCCATGGATATGAAAGGAAAAGAAATAAGAACAAGAACTACAGTGGTACTCGAGTTACGATGGTCCCCAAAATCGCCTTTTATGTAAGTTTATTTTTTAAATGCTTTTGTAAGTACAGTGGTACTGTTTTCATTTTTTCATTCAGAATGCTAGTTATGATTAAACGATTTATCTCCTTAAGAAAAGTTGTAAAATAGACTAGTCCTTTAGACCCCCAAAATTAAACTTACAGAAGCATTTAAAAAAATAAACTTACATAAAAGGGTGAGTTTGGGGACCATCGTAAACCGGGGTACCACTGTATATTTTTGGGGGTGTAAAAGGACTAGTCTATTTTACATTATTCCTTATGGGGATAAATTCGTTTGGTAATGGCACTTGAACAGCATTCTCGAACGAAAAAATATCGTAACTCGAGGTACCACTGTATTAAGATAAAATCAAAGAAAACTCATTTGAGTGTGTATACATAAATGTGTATATGTATGTGTAGTGTGACCTAAGTGTAAGTAGAAGTAGCAAGACGTACCTGAAATCTTGCATGTTTATGAGACAGAAAAAAGTCACCAGCAATCCTACCATCATGTAAAACAAATACAGGCTTTTGTTCTACACTCACTTGGCAGGACGGTAGTACCTCCCTGGGTGGTTGCTGTCTACCAACCTACTACTATAAATATATAAGAAGTATTTATAGGTCCCAGCAATGTTTTAGACATCCTGGAGTATATATGAAACTCCTTGACAATTGCCAGATAACTACTGATAAGGCAGTGACACTGATGAATGAATGTGTGCAGGGAACCCTCGCTTTGTTTTCACTGTCTGTATCTATCTTTCTGTCTGTATCTATCTGTCTGTCTATCTATCTGTCTATCTATCTATCTGTCTATCTGTCTGTCTGTTTATCTATCTGTCTGTCTGTCTGTCTAGCTCTGCTTATCTATCTGTCTGTCTGTCTAGCTCTGCTTATCTGTCTTTCTGTCTGCCTGCCTATGTGTGCCTGGAGTATAATATGAAACTCCTTGAAGAATGGTGTTATGACAAGTGTCAGATAACACTGACAGCCCAATGACATTGATGAATGAATGTGCGCAGGGAACCCTCGCTTTGTTTTCACTGTCTGTCTATCTGTCCATCTGTCTGTCTGTCTAGCTCTGCTTATCTGTCTTTCTGTCTGCCTATGTGTGCCTGGAGTATATGAAACTCCTTGAAGAATGGTGTTATGACAAGTGTCAGATAATGCTGACAGCCCAATGACATTGATGAATGTGAGCAGGGAACCCTCTCTTTGTTTCCACTGTCTGTCTATTTGTCTGTGTCTGTCTGTCTAGCTCTGCTTATCTGTCTTTCTGTCTGCCTGTGTGTGTGTGTCTTTCCGTCTGCTTGTCTCAGTCTCAGAGTGTGGCTCGTAAACCAACAAGTATTATACACGATGCAGAAGTGACAATGCGTATTACTTGCCAGTCATGCTTATTATGTCTTATATCTACAAGCATTGTATAGCACTTTGCCTGGACTTTTTGGGTTATCCTAGGTAATTTACACTATGTATAATAACAGATAGATATAGACAGATAAAGACAGAGATATAGACAGAGATATCCCTTGGTTTTTTATTGTCCCAGTTTTCGCCGATTTTGGTTTTCGCTCACTTTTCTCGTGGAAAAATTGTCTCAGTTTTTGCCGATGGTATGGAACCTGTCCACCAGTGCCGCGCACATACAAAGGCCGTGGGCCCACCACCCACGCACCTCCCACGCACATTGTCACGCAGTCTAGCATTGTTTATGCTTGAGTGAACATCACCCCAGGAGTTCATACAAAACATTCATTAACAATTCATTGTTTTTGTCCCTTGATTATTGTGTGTGACTACTAAATAAGCTACCATGGGCCCAAAGAAAGCTCCTAGTGCCAGTTCTTTGGTAAAGAAAGTGAGGAACACCGTAGAAACGAAGAAAGAAATAATAAAAATATATGATAGTGGTGTACGTATTGCCGAGCTTGCCAGGATATACAAGAAAAACCCATCAACCATCAGTTCCATTGTGGCGAAGAGAAAAGAAATCACGGAAGCTAATGTTGCGAAAGGGGTGAATACGATAACGAAACAGAGATCACAAACAATTAAAAATATGGAGAAATTGTTGTTGTTGTGGATAAACCAAAAACTGCTAGCGGGTGATAGTGTTGTGCAATCCATCATATGTGAAAAAGCAAGGCAGTTGCATGCCGATCTTGTCAAGAAAATGACTGAAACCAGTGTTGATGTTGATGAATTTAAGGCCAGCAAAGGCTGGTTCGAAAAATTTAAGAAGCGAAGTGGCATACACAGTGTTGTAAGGCATGGTGAGGGTGCCAGTTCAGATAAACAAGGGTCTGAAAAATTTGTGTGTGACTTTAAAGAATATGTAGAGGTAGAAGAATTTAAACCACAACAAGTGTTTAATTGTGACGAAACAGGCCTCTTTTGGAAGAAAATGCCAAGGAGGACCTACATTACTCAGGAGGAAAAGGCAATGCGAGGACACGAGCCTATGAAAGACAGGCTAACTCTAATGTTGTGTGGTAACGCTAGTGGGGATTTAAAAGTGAAGCCTTTACTGGTGTTATCACTCTGAAAATCCCAGAGTGTTCAACAAATACAGTGTTGACAAGAGTAAATTGTGTGTGTTTTGGAAGTCTAATGCTAAGGCATGGGTCACTAGGGAAATTTTCCTGGAATGGTTTAATCAAGTGTTTTGCCCCAGTGTGAAGAAATATCTATTGGAGAATAAATTGCCACTTAAGTGCCTCCTGGTAATGGACAATGCTCCTGGTCATCCTAAAGACTTGGAAGACCAAATGTCTAAAGCTTTCACATTTGTAACAGTGAAGTTCTTGCCTGCTAACACCACTCCTCTCATCCAGCCAATGGACCAGCAGGTCATTACAAACTTCAAAAAACTGTACACCAAAGCAATGTTTGAAAGGTGCTTTAATATGACCAATGACTCTGAATTGACCCTAAGAGAGTTCTGGAAGGATCACTTCAATATCTTCCATTGCATAGGCCTTATAGATAAAGCTTGGCAGGGAGTGACTTCCAGGACTTTGAACTCTGCTTGGAGAAAGTTGTGGCCAGACTGTGTCCCAGAGAGGAATTCTGAAGGGTTTTGGGCTGGCCCTGAGGACCCTATGGAAGTTGTGGAAAGTATTGTGGCATTGGGGACTTCCATGGGGTTGGATGTGAGTAACCAGGATGTGGAAGAGTTGGTGGAGGACCACAATGAAGATCTAACAACTGAAGAGCTGCAAGAGCTTGAGCTGCAACACCATCAAAACAGATCTGATTAAATTGCTTCAATGAAGGAGGAAGAGAGATGTAAGGTGCCTTCTTCAGAGATTAAGGAGATTTGTGCAATGTGGAGTAGGGTGCATTCATTTGTGGAGGAACATCACCCTGACAAAGATGTTGCAATCTGTCTAGGCAACATGTACAATGACAATCTCTTATCACATTTTAGGGACATTTTAAAGAGCCGCCAGACACAGAGCTCTCTGGAGAGATATTTAGTGCCACAGGTGTGCAGTGACTCTCAAGCTGGTCCTAGTGGGATTAAAAGACAAAGAAGGGAAGTAACCCCAGATGAGGACTTGGTACCTAGTCCTTATGGAGGGGGATTCCCCTTCCAAAAATTAGGGTCTCTTCCCTCTCCCCTCCTCCCTCTCTTCCATCCAGCAACATCAGTCTTCAATAAAGGTAAGTGCCACTTTCAGTTCATTCATTTGTGCATGTAAATCTATCTTTAAGGCCCGCAATTTTTTTTTTTCCAAACTTCTGGGTTTCTGGAACGGATTAATTGAATTTCCATTATTTCTTATGGGGAAAATAGTATTGGTTTTCGCCGATTTTGGTTTTAGCTGATCCATCTGGAACGGATTAAAATTGAAAACCAAGGGACCACTGTATAGACAGCCAGAGATAGCCAGACAGCCAAAGCCAGCCGGCCAGCCTGCCGAATACATAAGAACATAAAAAAGAAGGAACACTGCAGAAAGCCTACTGACCCATGCAAGGCAGGTCCATGTCACCCCCCCAGCTTAGAACAATGGCTCACCTAGTCAGGTCACATCCTCTGAAGGAAGGACCACGGCATCAGACCTAGTAGCACAAGCTAGTCAGGTCCAACACACACCCACCCACAGCCACTCATGTATTTATCTAACCTATTTTTACTTTCCTCTTGAAAGGGGAGTGTTAATGTGACATGACATCAGTGAATCCCTGGTGTTTGCCACACTATTTGCTCTAGCTGGCGCTCAATTGAAATGGTGCTCCCACAAGGTACTAAGTGGTCCCAGATTTTTTTAATACTGCACACACTGAGTGCACAGACCCATTCTCTCATGTCTAGGCGACTCAAGCCTATTGTGCCAAATTTGAAGGAATGAAAAATAAAATGTTGATCTACGTTCGGAGCAGTACGCACGCGAACGTATATCTACATGTGGACAGTTTAAGGGTTAAAACAATCTACATGTGGACAGTTTAAGGGTTAAAACAATGAAATTGAAACAATTTTAAGTTTGGAGTAATGATCTTGGTCGTTAAGCGAGGTACGACTGTTCGTGTTTTCATTATAAAGAAAATACTTGAAAGTAAATCCTATATCCTTATACCACACAGAAAACAGCTGTAACTCATAAAAAAATACAGACTTAACAAGCTCATTAACCCTTTCACTGTCTCATATGAGGATCTATGTAACTAACACTAGTGTCACCCTCGAATTTCCTATGATCAGTAAATTTTGGCCTAGACACAAAAGAAGGGGTCTGTGAGGTGAGTGTGCACAGTATATAAAAATAAATCCTGCCCCACATAGTGCATGATGGGAAAAGCAAATTGCTGACCTTGTGTTTGGTTTAAAACAGCGACTTTGAAGTTTTTTCTAGGATGGTTTTATGGTATCAATTGACAGTATGGAAGACATACTACAGTGGTACCCCGAGTTTCATACATAATTCGTTCCAGAAGGCTGTTCGAGTGCCGTTACCAAACGAATTTGTTCCCATAAGGAATAATGTAAATTAGATTAGTCTGTTTCAGACCCCCAAAAATACAGTCAACCCTCCATTTTCGTGTATCTCCGTTTTCGGTGATTTCAGTTTTCGGGCACTTTTTCCGTGGAAATATTACCTCCGTTTTCGGTGTTTGGCTCCGTTTTCATTTATGGTACGGAACCTGTCCAGTGCCCAGCACACATACAAAGCCCGCAAGCCCGCCTCCCACACATTCTCAGGCAGTGTAGCATTGTTTCTGGTTGAGTGAACATTATCCTGCGAGTTCATACAAAACATTTCTTAACAATCCATTGTTTTTGGCCCTTGATTATTGTGTGTGACTACTAAATAAGCCACCATGGGCCCAAAGAAAGCTCCTAGTGCCAGTCCTTTGGTAAAGAAAGTGAGGAACACCATAGAATTAAAGAAAGAAATCGTAGCAAAGTGGAGTCGATAAAGGCTATAGCACCAGCCAGCGATAAAGTGTAGCACTAACAGTGTAGCAAGTAAGTTAAGCGATAGAAAAATGACGATACGAAACTTAACTCCTCCATTGTTGTTTGAGGAGTATAAGGGCACTGAGTCCAGAGATGCCCTCTGCCAACATCTCCTCCAAGGTAAGTGTAAATATTTCTTATTTATATAAGTGTGAATATTTCTTATTTATAAATTAAAGTGTAAATATTTCTTATTTATAAATTAAAGTGTAAATACAGTGGACCCCGAGTTACGTACATCCCGGAAATCGTACAATTATGTAAGTATAATATTGTAAGTGATTGTGAAAGTGTACTTTTGGGGGTCTGAAATAGATTAACCTAAGTGACATTATTTCTTAAGGGAGTAAATTCGTTCGGTAATGGCACTTGAACAGGATTCTGGAATGAAGTTTTTACGATACTCGGGGGTCCACTGTATTTCTTATTTATAAATTAAAGTGTAAACATTTCTTATTTATAAATTATGTACATTGTTTGTGTGAATAGTGGTGGTGGCTTTCTGCTGCCGCTGACCACCACCACGGCTTATGGTCAGTGGCCCTTATACCCAACAACAACACTACCACCAGTCCTTACATTTGTAATGACATGCTTTATTCATTCTAGAGTTTATATCATGTTTCTATGTTATTAACCCTTTCGGGGTCGGTGCCGTACTAGTACGTTTTACGAGCAGGGGTTGGTGACGTACTAGTACGCCCAAATTATAGCGGCCTCAATTTAAGCAGAAAACGTCTGGTAGGCACACATATGAAAGAATGGGTCTGTGTGGTCAGTGTGCGCAGTATAAAAAAAATCCTGCAGTACACACTGCATAATGAGAGAAAAAAACTGACCGTTTTTTTCGATTAAAACAGCGACTTTGCAGTCGATTTTCGTATAATATTTATTGATGTATTCTCGTTTTCTTGGTCTCATTTGATAGAATGGAAGATATATTACAGAAATAGAGATGATTTTGATTGGTATGACAATGACAAGTACCTTGAAATTGAGCTCAAAGTAGCGAAAATGTTCGATTTTTGACGATGTTCATGAGTAAACAAATCACACCATGCGTCCAATACACATCAACTGGCGAGTCTTATATTCATGCACAAGTGCTCTGATATAATTTATACCATTTTTACAATGAAGCAGTTGTATACATAACAGTAAATCTTCTATTTTTGTGAGAATAAAAATTCAAAAGCAAAAGTAATGGAACAGGGGCCTGGAGACGTGGCTAATGAACAGAGAACATGTTATTTTAGTGCCAGGAATGTCTGCCTTGTTTACTCTGGACCCTATTTTGAAATTGGCACCGTTTGAAATTTGTGTGAAATTGGAAAATTGCCATTTTCTGACCACTATTTTGGGTAGATGTAATTGGTAAATAGGCAGTTTATTCTACTCATTCGATAGAAGAAATGGAGTTCTAGCGAAATAGCTATAAGTTTAGGAGACTGAAACATTGGAATTTGTCGAAAATAGGGCTTGAAGTGGGTGAAATCGCCGATGCGTCAGTGTCATAGATACCGCAAAATTCGCGAAAGCATAATTTCGTTAGTTTTCGATCAAATTTCATAATTTTGGTGGCGTTATGATCAGAAAAAGATTCTCTATCATTTCATAAAAAAAAATTAATTTTTTCCCCAACAAATTTTCGACCCCAGGAACACTTTTCCGAGAAGGCCTGTTGACCCCCAAAGGGTTAATATTGTTTATGTCATATTAGATGAATTGTGATAGATAAATAAGCCGTAGAGCTGATATCAGTGTCAAATTGAAGCATTCTGTCCTGCCTCCCAACAATAAACTCGCCTCCCTCTCTCTCCTCTCCATCTTCTATACACCAACAAGAGTCGCCAATAAAGGTAAGTGTGATGTTAAATGTTCATTTATACATGTTATTAGTGTTTTATATTTATTTGTCATTCTTTTCTGTATGTAAATCTATATTTAATCTCTAAAAAAATATTTTTTATTAATACTCCTGGGTGTCTGAAACGGATTAATTGAATTTACATTATTTCTTGTGGGGAAAATGGCTTCAGTTTTCGTTGATTTCAGTTTTAGTCGATCCCTCTGGAATGGATTAAACACGAAAACCGAGGGTTGACTGTACACTTACAAAAGCACCTACAATAATACACTTACATAATTGTTCGAGCTGGGAGTTGTACGAAACTCTGGGTACCACTGTACTAAAGTAGAGATGATTTTGGTTGATTTCAGTGCCAAAAGTAGCATGCAATTAAGAAATATCGATTTTTGACGATTTTTCTGAGAAAGGGTAAGGTCCTCTATCCCCCAGTCTGTTTTATGGGCTTTTCCTAGGTCTACTTCAATTATTGGGGTTGGGGCACTCTAAACCATGACCAATAATCCTTAGTAATATTTTATTATCTGAGAAATAGGATAAAGTCAGACAGTGGCAGCGGCAGTGGCAGTGGCACCCAAGCTCTGTAATTTTTTTCTCCAGCCAGAGCCCATCACAACGCTTCTATGATGGCCTAATTACAAGTACTATTGCACTAACGTACATAGAACTCAGAATGACTCAAGAATATCAACAGTAAGACCATCAACTTGAAAAATTGTCGATCCAAGTGGAGAGTGCCACTCATACCCAAAACACAGCCCACTGCCAGATGAACACCTACCCCAAACTCTAAGCATCTATAGCTTCTCCGTCTTAACTACAACAACCCCTGTACTATTATGAGACCTAATAACAGAAGAAGCAGCAAAAAGAACAGCAAGAAATCACCAAGAACTCGACTATTTCACATGACTACCCAGCAGGACGCCGGCGATTCATCCAACCCCCCCACCACCACCCCAGGCGACACATCAACAATAACAATGGCTGACTCTCCCTCAACCAGCATCCAAGGCAACAACACCAATCAGGACTGAATCTCCCTCAAACCACACTGCCTTCAGAGGATTTGATCCATCTGAAACGATCTCAGGTATGACAAATGATCCTGTCACTCTTAAGTCATACATCACCACCCTAACTGAGGAAAACATGAATCTTCGTTCAACACTATCTAAACATGAAACAAAGTTAGCCCACCTTGAAAGCAAGATCCTTAGTTTTGAGCAGAAGTTTACATCAGCTGGAATGGCTGATTTTGGAAAGACCCTCCAATCAGTCATAGCCAGCCATACAGAGCAAATAACATCCATAAACACGAAGATTGAAGATGCGGTCATAGACTGGAAGACCAATATGGACACCCTGCTGAACGAATATTTTACTAACCAAGAAGATAAAACTGAGCAATAAAAGTTATCTAACTAAGTAATAATTAGCAGTTCACTCTTTCCAAGTGACATAAACCATACCAACTGCAAAGTTGCTACTCTTCAGACCATAAAAGACCACTTAAATGTAATAGTACCAGCATCAGAGATAACAGAATCCCGATTCCTTAGCAACCAAGGTAGAAAACAGAGTGTTATGCTTAGATTCCACACGAAAGACAGAAAAACGATCTAATAATTTCATCAATTAGAGCAAAAAAAGATGTTTATGTAAATGAGTGTCTCACAAAAAAACATCAGAACCTCCTATACAGAGTAAGAAAACTTAAACGTGAGAATAATGACAAAATCCACCAGTGCTTCACACGGGATGGGAAAATCCTAGTAAGGAAAACAAATGTAGGCCGTGTTTACTATATCACGAATGAAAATGAACTGTCCAACTTCCTTCGAGATGCAAATCTTACAAAGACTGACCAACCTCAGAGACCAAATCCTTAGACTACATTAGTGCATGTACATAATTGTTCTAGTAACTGCTACCTCACTATCTCAAAGTTCCCACAAAATTGATTGTGTGACTTATTTTGTATTTTCCTGTATTAAAACCAACTACAGTGGTACCTCGAGTTACGATGGTCCCCAAAATCGCCCTTTTATGTAAGTTTATTTTTTTAAATGCTTTTGTAAGTATATTTTTGGGGGTGTAAAAGGACTAGTCTATTTTACATTATTCCTTATGGGGATAAATTCGTTTGGTAATGGCACTTGAACAGCATTCTCGAACGAAAAAATATCGTAAGTCGAGGTACCACTGTACATTGCTATGTATATGTAACTTTTTATATACAGTGGTACCTCGACTTACGATATTTTTTCATTCCAGAATACTGTTCAAGTGCCATTACCAAACGAATTTATCCCCTTAAGGAATGATATAAAATAGACTAGTCCTTTTAGATCCCCAAAATTACACTTACAAAAGCGTTTAAAAAAATAAACTTACATAAAAGGGTGAGTTTGGGGACCATCGTAAGTCGAGGTACCACTGTATATCTTTATTCTTAATTTGTAACCATTTGCTATACAGTGAACCCCCGGTGTTCGACAGCGTCGGAGCTCGGCCAAATCGGTGTTCGACTGTTTTTTTTTACAATATTTTTGACTCGGTATTAGGCGGCCACTCGGAGTTCGACAAGTCGGCTATCCGTCCCGAACGTGTACGCATGTGGCCGTGGCCCAGCTGGGCGCCCAGGCACTCAGTGTGTTATTGTTTACAAGCGAGCGAACACTACCCACGCACCACCCACGCATTCATACAATATATATTGTCATTATTCCAGTGTTTTTAGTGCTTGCAACTGCTAAATAAGCCACCATGGGCCCCAAGAAAGCTCCTAGTGCCAAGCCTGTGGTAAAGAATGTCAGAAATATGGTAGAATTGAAAGGAGATGATAGCAAAATATGAAAGTGGAGTGCGTGTCACTGAGCTGGCCAGGATCTATGGCAAATCCCATTCCACCATCTCTTCCATTTTGGCCAAGAGAAAGGAAATCAAGGATGCTGTTGTTGCGAAAGGTGCAAGTATGGTCACAAAACAGAGATCTCAAGTGCTGGAACAAGTGGAAACTTTGTTGTTGGTGTGGATCAACGAGAAACAGTTAGCAGGAGATAGTGTTACGCTGGCAATAATGTGTGAAAAAGCAAGGCAGTTGCATGATGATCTCGTCAAGAAAATGCCTGCAACGAGTGATGAAGTGAACGAATTTAAAGCCAGCAAAGGCTGGTTTGACAGATTTAAGAAGCGAAGTGGCATACATAGTGTTGTGAGGCATGGTGAGGCAGCCAGTTCTGACAAAAGTGCAGCTGAAAAATATGTGCAGGAATTCCAGGGGTACATAGAGGCTGAACAATTCCAACCCCCAACAAGTGTTCAATTGTGACGAAACAGGCCTGTTTTGGAAGAAAATGCCAAACATGACCTACATTACAAAGGAGGAAAAGGCACAGCCAGGACATAAGCCTATGAAAGACAGGCTCACTCTCATGATGTGTGCTAATGCCAGTGGTGATTGCAAAGTGAAGCCTTTACTGGTGTATCATTCTGAAAATCCTCGAGTGTTTGGCAGATGTGGTATCAAAAAGTCTAATTTGTGTGTGATGTGGAAGTCTAACAAAAAGGCATGGGTCACTAGGGAAATTTTCCTTGATTGGTTCAAAAACGTGTTTGGCCCCAGTGTGAAGCAATATCTTGAGGAAAATAATTTGCCACTTAAGTGCCTCCTGATAATGGACAATGCTCCTGGTCATCCTCCAGACTTGGCAGAGCAAATTGTGCAGAGCTGTGAGTTCATCAAAGTGAAGTTCTTGCCCCCTAATACCACTCCTCTCCTCCAGCCCATGGACCAGCAGGTCATTTGCAACTTTAAAAAACTCTACACCAAAGCAATGTTTCAAAAGTGCTTTGATGTAACCACAGACATGGATATGACCCTAAAAGAGTTTTGGAAAGACCATTTCCATATCCTGCATTGTGTAAAGCTTATAGGTAAGGCTTGGGAGGGAGTGACTACCAGGACTTTGAACTCTGCCTGGAGAAAATTGTGGCCAGACTGTGTCCTAGATTTTGAAGGTTTTGGGGCTAAGCCTCAGAACCCTGAGCCTGAGCCTGTTGTGCAAGAAATTGTGGAACTGGGCAAGTCCATGGGGTTGGATGCTTGTACCCAGGATATGGAAGAGTTGGTGGAGGAGCACAATGAAGAGTTAACCACTGAAGATCTGCAAGAGCTTCAACAGCAACTGCAACAAGAGACCACAGGTCAGGAAAATGGTCCAGAGGAGGAGGAGGTGGAACCGAGATGGAAGAAGGTGCCTTCTTCAAGGATTAGGGAGATCTGTGACAAATGGGCTGATGTGCAAGGCTTTATGGATGATTATCACCCTAACCAAGATGTTGCACGCCGTGTATGCGACATGTTTAATGACAATGTCTTGTTACATTTTAAGGACATTTTAAAGAACCGCCAGACACAGAGCTCCCTGGACAGATTTTTTGTTAGAGAGGGGTCCAGTGACTCTCAACCTGGTCCTAGTGGCATTAAAAGAAAAAGGGAAGTAACCCCAGAAAAGAACTTGGTACCTGCAGTGTTAATGGAAGGGGATTCCCCTTCCAAACACTAGCATACTACTCCACCTTCTCCCCTCCTCCCGTCCTCCACACATCAACAACTCTTCAATAAATGTAAGTGACATGTTATTGTACTATGTATTTTTAATTTTTTTTATAAAATTGTGTTTAATTTAATGTCAAAAAGTTCTAAAAAATATTTTATTTTAATACTTTTGGATGTCTGGAACGGATTAATTTTATTTCCATTATTTCTTGCGGGTAAAATAGAATCGGAGTTCGACCAAACCGGTGGTCGACGGGCCCTCTGTGACGGATTGCCGATGAGAACTAGGGGCTCACTGTACAGTGGACCCTCGGTTAGCGGCCGTAATCCGTTCCAGGAGCTAGGCCTTTAACAGAAATAATATTCCCCATAAGAATTAATGTAAATACAATTAATCCGTTCCAGACAAAAATATTCACAAAAAATATTTTTTTTTTAACAATTAAATCAGTATTACATACCCTTATTGAAGACTAATGATGGCTTCTGAAAGATAGGGAGGAGCAAATAGGGAGAAGTTAGTTTTTGGAAGGGAAATCCCCCTCCAAAAGGACTTCAGGTAACAAGTCCCTCTCTGGGGTTACTTCCCTTCTTTGTCTTTTAATGCCACTAGGACCAGCTTCAGAGTCATTCCATCAACTATACTCCCTGCATGCCTGCTACACTACCTGCATGCCTGCTACACTCCCTGCATGCCTGCTACACTCCCTGCATGAATGCTACACTCCCTGCATGAATGCTACACTCCTAGCATGCCTGCTATACTACCTGCATGCCTGCTACACTCCCTGCATGAATGCTACACTCCCTGCATGAATGCTACACTCCCTGCATGAATGCTACACTCCCTGCATGAATGCTACACTCCTTGCATGCCTGCTACACTCCCTGCATGCCTGCTATACTCCCTGCATGCCTGCTACACTCCCTGCATGAATGCTACACTCCCTGCATGAATGCTACACTCCCTGCATGAATGCTACACTCCCTGCATGAATGCTACACTCCCTGCATGAATGCTACACTCCTTGCATGCCTGCTACACTCCCTGCATGCCTGCTATACTCCCTGCATGCCTGCTACACTCCCTGCATGAATGCTACACTCCCTGCATGAATGCTACACTCCTGCATGAATGCTACACTCCCTGCATGAATGCTACACTCCATGAATGCACTACCTGCATGCCTGCTACACTACCTGTATGCCTGCTACACTCCCTGCATGAATGCTACACTCCCTGCATGAATGCTACACTCCCTGCATGAATGTTACAATACCTGCATGCCTGCTACTCTACCTGCATGCCTGCTACACTACCTGCATGCCTGCTACACTCCTTGCCTCTATGCCTGCCTGCCTTGAATTTTATCGTGTTTCTCACTTTCTTTACCAAAGGAACTTTACTAGGAACTTTCTTGGGAGCCATGGTTACTTATTTCGCAGTTGAACTCACAAAAAACAATGGAAAACAAACAAAATATTTGGATGAATGAGCAGAAGCTTCCTTACGCTCCGAGAGACACAGGCAAACTGAAGCGCAAGCGGCCCGAGCTCGCAGACGGACGCGTCCCATATGGCTGCTAACCGAAATAATGGCCGCTAACCGGGAGCCGTAAAACCGGCCGCTAACAGGAACAGCCGCTAACCGAGGGTTCACTGTATATTTAAAATACATATTTACCATTACCATATCCCAACCTTAATCATTTACAGTACAGTGGTCCCTCGGTTTTCGTGTATCTCCAAACTCGAACATTTATGTAAGTGGATTTTCGTAAGTGCTGTTGCAAGTGTATTTTTGGGGGTCTGAAATAGACTAACCTACGTGACATTATTTCTTAAGGAAGTAAATTCGTTCGGTAATGGCACTTCAGCAGCATTCTGGAACGAATTTTCAGCGAAAACTGAGGGACCACTGTATTAGTACGTAATCACTTTTTACTTAAAATTTGATTACAACCTTTCTACTATTAATCCACTCTACTTTATAAAAATTAATCTCTATATTCTCTTAAAATAGTTCTTTACATTCATTTACCTCTTATTGTTTTTTTTTATTACCACATCGGCCGATTCCCAAGGCAGGGTGGCCCGAAAAAGAAAAACTTTCATCATCATTCACTCCATCACTGTCTTGCCAGAGGGGTGCTTTACACTACAGTTATAAAACTGCAACATTAACACCCCTCCTTCAGAGTGCAGACACTGTACTTCCCATCTCCAGGACTCAAGGCCGGCCTGCCGGTTTCCCTGAATCCCTTCATAAATGTTACTTTGCTCACACTCCAACAACACGTCAAGTATTAAAAACCATTTGTCTCCATTCACTCCTATCAAATACGCTCACACATGCTTGCTGGAAGTCCAAGCCCCTCGCACACAAAACTTCCTTTACCCTCCCTCCAACCTTTCCTAGGCCAACCCCTACTCCGCCTTCCCTCCACTACAGATTTATACACTCTGGTTATTCTGTCTCGTTCCATTCTCTCTACATGTCCGAACCACCTCAACAACCCCTCCTCAGCTCTCTGGATAATAGTTTTGGTAATCCCGCACCTCCTCCTAATTTCCAAACTCCGAATTCTCTGCAATGTATTCACACCACACATTGACCTCAGACATGAAATCTCCACTGCCTCCAGCCTTCTCCTCGTTGCAACATTCATCACCCATGCTTCACACCCATATAAGAGTGTTGGTATAACTATACTCTCATACATTCCCTTCTTTACTTCCATGGACAAAGTTCTTTGTCTCCACAGACTCCGAAGTGCTCCACTCACCCTTTTTCCCTCATCAATTCTATGATTCACCTCATCCTTCATAGACCCATCTGCTGACATGTCCACTCCCAAATATCTGAATACATTCACCTCCTCCATACTCTCTCCCTCCAATCTGATATCCAATCTTTTGTCAGCTAATCTTTTTGTTATCCTCATCACCTTACTCTTTCTTATATTCACTTTCAATTTTCTTCTTTTACACACCCTACCAAATTCATCCTCCAACCTCTGCAACTTCTCTTCAGAATCTCCCAAAAGCAGTGTCATCAGCAAAAAACAACTGTGACAACTCCCACTTTGTATTTAATTCTTTATCTTTTAACCCCACACCTCTTGCCAAGACCCTCGCATTCACTTCTCTTACAACCCCATCTATAAATATATTGAACAACCACGGTGACATCACACATCCTTGTCTAAGGCCCACTTTACTGGGAAATAGTCCCCTCTCTCCTACACACTCTAACCTGAGCCACACTATCCTCATAAAACTCTTCACTGCTTTCAGTAACCTACCTCCTATTCCATACACCTGCAACATCTGCCACATTGCCCCCTATCCACCCTATCATATGCCTTTTCCAAATCCATAAATGCCACAAAACCTCTTTACCCTTATCCAAATACTGTTCACCTATATGTTTCACTGTAAACACTTGGTCTACACACACCCTACCTTTCCTAAAGCCCCCTTGCTCATCTGCTATCCTGCTTTCTGTCTTACTCTTAATTCTTTCAATAATAACTCTACCATACACTTTACCAGGTACACTCAACAGACTTATTCCCCTATAATTTTTGCACTCTCTTTTGTCCCCTTTGCCTTTATACAAAGGAACAATACACGCTTTCTGCCAATCCCTAGGTACCTTACCCTCTTCCATACATTTATTAAATAATAGCACCAACCACTCCAAAACTATATCCCCACCTGCTTTTAACATTTCTATCTTTATCCCATCAATCCCAGCTGCCTTACCCCCTTTCATTCTACCCACTGCCTCACGAACTTCCCCCACACTCACAACTGGCTCTTCCACACTCCTACAAGATGTTATTCCTCCTTGCCCTATACACAAAATCACAGCTTCCCTGTCTTCATCAACATTTAACAACTCATCAAAATATTCCCTCCATCTTCCCGATACCTCTAACTCTCCATTTAATAACTCTCCTCTCCTATTTTTAACTGTCAAATCCATTTGTTCCCTAGGCTTCTCAACTTATTAATCTCACTCCAAAACTTTTTCTTATTTTCAACAAAATTTGTTGATAACATCTCACCCACTCTCTCATTTGCTCTCTTTTTACATTGCTTCACCACTCTCTTAACCTCTCTTTTTCTCTCCATATACTCTTCCCTCCTTGCATCACTTCTAATTTGTAAAAACCTCTCATATGCTAACTTTTTCTCCCTTACTACTCTCTTTACATCATCATTCCACCAATCGCTCTTCTTCCCTCCCGCACCCACTCGCCTGTAACCACAAACTTCTGCTGAACACTCTAACACTACATTTTTAAATCTACCCCATACATCTTCGACCCCATTGCCTACACTCTCACTAGCCCATCTATCCTCCAATAGTTGTTTATATCTTACCCTAACTGCCTCCTCTTTTAGTTTATAAACCTTCACCTCTCTTACTTACTGCTTCTATTTTCCTTGTATCCCATCTACCTTTTACTCCCACTGTAGCTATAACTAAAAAGTGATCTGATATATCTGTGGCCCTCTATAAACATGTACATCCTGGAAGTCTACTCAACAGTCTTTTATCTACCAATACATAGTCCAACAAACTACTGTCATTACGTCCTACATCATATCTTGTATACTTATTTATCCTCTTTTTCTTAAAATATGTATTACCTATAACTAAACCCCTTTCTATACAAAGTTCAATCAAAGGGCTCCCATTATCATTTACACCTGGCACCCCAAACTTACCTACCATACCCTCTCTACATGTTTCTCCTACTTTAGCATTTAGGTCCCCTACCATAATTACTCTCTCACTTGGTTCAAAAGTTCCTATACATTTGCTTAACATCTCCCAAAATCTCTCTCTCTCCTCTACACTCCTCTCTTCTCCAGGTGCATACACGCTTATTATGACCCACTTTTCGCATCCGACCCTTATTTTAATCCACATAATCCTTGAATTTACACATTTATATTCCCTCTTCTCCTTCTATAACTGATCCTTCAACATTATTGCTACCCCTTCCTTAGCTCTAACTCTCTCAGATACTCCTGACTTAATCCCATTTATTTCTCCCCACTGAAACTCGCCTACCCCTTCAGCTTTGTTTCGCTTAGGGCCAGGACATCCAACTTCTTTTCATTCATAACATCAGCAATCATCTCTTTCTTATCATCCGCACTACATCCACGTACATTCAAACAACCCAGTTTTATAAAGTTTTTCTTCTTCTCTTTTTAGTAAATGTGTACAGGAGAAGGGGTTACTAGCCCATTGCTCCCGGCATTTTAGTCGCCATACGACACGCATGGCTTACGGAGGAAAGATTTTTTCCACTTTCCCATGGACAATAGAGCAAATATAAAGAACAAGAGCTATTAAGAAAAAGAAGAAAAACCTAGATGTGTGTATTTATATATATGCATGTGCATGCCTGTGTAGTGTGACCTAAAGTGTAAGTAGAAGTAGCTAGATATACCTGTTATCCAGTTTGTTTATGAGACAGAAAAAGACACCAGCAATCCTACCATCATGTAAAACAGTTTCAGGTTTCTGTTTCACAGTCACCTGGCAGGACAGTAGTACCTCCCTGGGTGGTTGCTGTTCACAACCTACTACCTCAGAACTGAGGTAGTAGAACTATTGTTTTTATATTTTCTAAAATTTCAACCAGTGCAATATTGAATTCAAATAATTGTCCAAACCAAGTTAATACTAGTCATAGTAACTATTCCAACCATTTCATTAGCCAATTCAATTAGTAAATCATCAACATTGTTAAAAATTGTTCAAAATTGTAATAATCAAATAGTTAGTACAGTGGACCCTAGGTTTTCGCCGAAAATTCTTTCCAGAATGCTGTTTGAGTGCCGTTACCTAACGAATTTGTTCCCATAAGGACAAATGTAAATAAGATTAGTCATTTCAGACACCCCAAAAATACACTTGCAAAAGCACTTACGAAAATACACTTACATAATAATTCGAGTTTTTAGGTGAACAAAAACCGAGGGTCCACTGTACGTACAGTGGACCCCCGAGTTTCGTAAAAACTTCACTCCTGAAGTCTGCTCAAGTGCCATTACCGAACGAATTTACTCCCTTAAGGAAAAATGTCACGTAGGTTAGTCTATTTCAGACCCCCAAAAATACTTTTCCACAAGCACTTACAATATTATACTTACATAAATGTACGATTTCCGGGGTTTACGAAACTCGGGGGTCCACTGTATATATAATTTTTTATATAGTACAGTATAACTTTTTCTATAATTGCATATACAGTGGTACCCCGACTTACGATGGTCCCCAAACACACCCTTTATGTAAGTTATTTTTTTAAATGCTTTTGTAAGTGTAATTTTGGGGGTCTAAAAGGACTAGTCTATTTTACATCATTTCTTATGGAGATAAATTCGTTTGGTAATGGCACTTGAACAGCATTCTGGAATGAAAAAATATCGTAAGTCGGGGTACCACTGTATTGCTATATTTTTTTAATACATATTTACCACTACCATTCTCCAACCTTAACTATTTACAGTATTAGTGATCACTTTATTTACTTAAATTTTATTAAAACCTTTTTTACTATTAGTCCACTCTAATTTGTATTAGTAAATCATCAACATTGTACAAATTTCCTATATCTCTGAATTTTTTTTCAAAATTGTATAAATCAAATTAGTTTGTAAGAATAATTAATCTTGTATCATATTCATAAGTTTAGCATATTCCATTGTTCTAAAGTCTATTTATAGAATCACACTAAATCGTATGATTGCAGGCATTGATCCTGACATCAACCTATTATTAGATGACTCACATGATTCCAATAGCAACTGTAAATACCACACGGCAGATCAAGCAAAGACATTACTCAGAGCCAACAATAAAATAACCATCTTTAACTACAATGTTAGATCTTTGAGCAAACATTATGATGACCTCACAGCACTACTCCAATCCCTACAAACCAACATATCAATCATCACACTCACTGAGACCTGGCTAAAACCTAGTATCACAGATGTCTATGCAATCCCAGGTTACATAGCCATACACAACTGTAGGACTGATCAGCGTGGGGGTCGCATAGCTATATATTACTCAGATCAACTTGAATGTATCAATAACTTCTGTACAAGTGATGAGCATGGAGAATATATTGTAGCTAAATTTAAATCAAAAGACCTGCAAAAACCCCTCACAGTGATAAACATCTACAGACTACCACAGTCAAACATTCACCATTTTAGTGAAAAATTAGGAAACCTGATAACTGATGCACACATGAACAAAGACCATTTGCTGCTCACAGGAAATTTCAACATAAATCTCCTACA
>WNWK01033726.1:0-20945 GCA_009830355.1 Cherax destructor | reverse complement strand
TTGATGACAGATACTGGTGTGTTGATGACAGATACTGGGTGTTGATGACAATCTGGTGTGTTGATGACAGATACTGGTGTGTTGACAATACTGGTTTTGATGACAATCTGGTGTTGATGACGATACTGGGTGTTGATGCGATACTGGTGTGTTGATGACAGTTTCTGGTGTGTTGATGACAGATACTGGTGTGTTGACAGATACTGGTGTGTTGATGACAGATCTGGGTGTTGATGACAATCTGGTGTGTTGATGACAGATACGGTGTGTTGAAAGATACGGTGTTTGATGACAATACTGGTGTGTTGATGACAGATACTGGTGTGTTGATGACAGATACTGGTGTGTTGATGAAGATACTGGTGTGTTGATGACAGATACTGGAGTGTTGATGATAGATACTGGTGTGTTGATGACGATACTGGTGTGTTGATGACAGATACTGTGTGTTGATGACAGATACTGGTGTGTTGATGACAGATACTGGTGTTTGATGACAGATACTGGTGTGTTGATGACAGATACTGGTGTTTTGGGATGACAGATACTGGTGTGTTGATGACAGATACTGGTGTGTTGATGACAGATACTGGTGTGTTGATGACAGATACTGGTGTGTTGATGACAATACTGGTGTGTTGATGACAGATACTGGTGTGTTGATGACAGATACTGGTGTGTTGATGACAGATACTGGTGTGTTGATGACAGATACTGGTGTGTTGATGACAGATACTGGTGTGTTGATGACAGATACTGGTGTGTTGATGACAGATACTGGTGTGTTGATGACAGATACTGGTGTGTTGATGACAGATACTGGTGTGTTGATGACAGATACTGGTGTGTTGATGACAGATACTGGTGTGTTGATGACAGATACTGGTGTGTTGATGACAGATACTGGTGTGTTGATGACAGATACTGGTGTGTTGATGACAAATACCAAAGTGAAGTTGGAAAGTGTTAGTAGAACTTCTATTTCACACTCTCTGTACAACCATATTGAAACAATCAATAACAATATAAATTTTTATTGGTCTCTCTCTCTCTCTCTCTCTCTCTCTCTCTCTCTCTCTCTCTCTCTCTCTCTCTCTCTCTCTCTCTCTCTCTGGTACAAGTAGTGGAGATCGAGTGTTGCAGAAGACGCCTAACCAGTTCAACCTTGTACAGGTTCCTCCTCCTCCTCCACCACCAGTACCACCACCACCACCACCACCAGTACCACCACCATCACCACCAGTACCATCACCACCACCATCAGTATCACCACCACCACCACCAGTACCACCACCACCACCACCAGTACCACCACCATCACCACCAGTACCATCACCACCACCATCAGTACCACCACCACCACCAGTACCACCACCACCACCAGTACCATCACCACCACCACCAGTACCACCACCACTACCACCAGTACCACCACCACTACCACCACCAGTACCACCACCACCACCACCAGTACCACCACCACCACCACCACTAGTACCACCACCACCACCACCACTAGTACCACCACCACTACCACCAGTACCCCCACCACCACCAGTACCACCACCACCACCACCACCAGTACCATCACCACCACAACCAGTACCACCACCACCACCACCACCAGTACCATCACAACCACCACCAGTACCACCACCAGTACCATCACCACCACCAGTACCACCACCAGTACCATCACCACCACCACCAGTACCACCACCAGTACCATCACCACCACCAGTACCACCACCAGTACCATCACCACCATCACCACTATAACCTCCACCCCCACCACCCCTATCACCATCACAGTGGCAGATGCAGTTTAATATAGATAAATGCAAAGTTCTAAATATTGGACAGGACAATAACCATGCCACATATAAACTAAATAATGTAGATCTTAATACTACTGATTGCGAAAAGGATTTAGGAGTTCTGGTTAGCAGTAATCTAAAACCAAGACAGCAGTGCATAAGTGTTCGCAATAAAGCAAACAGAATCCTTGGCTTCATATCAAGAAGCATAAATAATAGGAGTATTCAGGTTGTTCTTCAACTCTATATATCCTTGGTTAGGCCTCATCTAGATTATGCTGCACAGTTTTGGTCACCGTATTACAGAATGGATATAAATGCTCTGGAAAACGTACAAAGGAGGATGACTAAGTTGATCCCATGTATCAGAAATCTTCCCTATGAGGATAGACTGAGGGCCCTGAATCTGCACTCTCTAGAAAGGCGTAGAATTAGAGGGGATATGATTGAGGTGTATAAATGGAAAACTGGAATAAATAAAGGGGATGAAAATAGCGTGCTGAAAATATCTTGTATTGACAGGACTCGCAGCAATGGCTTTAAGTTGGATAAATTCAGATTCAGGAAGGATATAGGAAAGCATTGGTTTGGTAATAGAGTTGTCGATGAGTGGAACAAACTCCCGAGTACAGTTATAGAGGCTAAAACGTTGTGTAGTTTTAAAAATAGGCTAGATAAATATATGAGTGGGTGCGGGTGGGTGTGAGTTGTACTTGACTAGTTTGTGCTACTAAGTCAGATGCCGTGCTCCTTCCTTAAGTGGATGTAATCTGACCTGGCTGGGTCGGGGCATTGGCTTAAGCCGGTGGGAGACTTGGACCTGCCTCGCATGGGCCAGTAGGCCTGCTGCAGAGTTCCTTCTTTCTTATGTTCTTATGTTATCACTCCTACCACCATCACCACCACCACTCCTACCACCATCACCACCACCACTCCTACCACCACCATCACGACCACTCCTACCACCACCACCACCAGCACCACCATCACCAGTACCACCACCACCCTTACCATCATCTCTACCACCACCACCCCTACCACCATCTCCATCTCCACCACCCCTACCACCATCTCCACCGCCACCACCACCCCTACCACCACCATTTCCACGGCATGCTTAACCTTGGGCAAAAGATCTTCCCCCTTCCCCCCTCCCCCCTCCCCACCACCTGTTCAAGTTTGGACTGAGGGAATCCCAGGGGAACATGAGTGGACCAGGTGGACCAGGTGGACCAGGTGGGAGTTTTATGGTCAAACAAATTATAGAATGGACGATGAAAATATTTTATAGTACTTGTTAAATACTGTGAAGATATATTTATAATGAAGGATAATGTCATTGTCTTCAGTAGCAGTGCTTAATAGTTTTTGTCTGGTGCACTCGTCTACAAGACTAGGGCAGTGCTCTGGTGCTAGGGCAGTGCTCTGGTGCTAGGGCAGTGCTCTGGTGCTAGGGCAGTGCTCTGGTGCTAGGGCAGTGCTCTGGTGCTAGGGCAGTGCTCTGGTGCTAGGGCAGTGCTCTGGTGCTAGGGCAGTGCTCTGGTGCTAGGGCAGTGCTCTGGTGCTAGGGCAGTGCTCTGGTGCTAGGGCAGTGCTCTGGTGCTAGGGCAGTGCTCTGGTGCTAGGGCAGTGCTCTGGTGCTAGGGCAGTGCTCTGGTGCTAGGGCAGTGCTCTGGTGCTAGGGCAGTGCTCTGGGTGCTGGGCGAGTGCTCTGGTGCTAGGGCAGTGCTCTGGTGCTAGGGCAGTGCTCTGGTGCTAGGGCAGTGCTCTGGTGCTAGGGCAGTGCTCTGGTGCTAGGGCGTGCTGGCAGGCAGTGCTCTGGTGCTAGGGCAGTGCTCTGGTGCTAGGGCAGTGCTCTGGTGCTAGGGCAGTGCTCTGGTGCTAGGGCAGTGCTCTGGTGCTAGGGCAGTGCTCTGGTGCTAGGGCAGTGCTCTGGTGCTAGGGCAGTGCTCTGGTGCTAGGGCAGTGCTCTGGTGCTAGGGCAGTGCTCTGGTGCTAGGGCAGTGCTCTGGTGCTAGGGCAGTGCTCTGGTGCTAGGGCAGTGCTCTGGTGCTAGGGCAGTGCTCTGGTGCTAGGGCAGTGCTCTGGTGCTAGGGCAGTGCTCTGGTGCTAGGCTGCTGGCAGTGCTCTGGTGCTAGGGCAGTGCTCTGGTGCTAGGGGTCCGGTGCAGGGCAGTGCTCTGGTGCTAGGGCAGTGCTCTGGGCTAGGGAGTGCTCTGGTGCTAGGGCAGTGCTCTGGTGCTAGGGCTAGTGCTCTGGTGCTAGGGCAGTGCTCTGGTGCTAGGGCAGTGCTCTGGTGCTAGGGCAGTGCTCTGGTGCTAGGGTAGTGCTCTGGTGCTAGGGCAGTGCTCTGGTGCTAGGGTAGTGCTCTGGTGCTAGGGCAGTGCTCTGGTGCTAGGGCAGTGCTCTGGTGCTAGGGCAGTGCTCTGGTGCTAGGGCAGTGCTCTGGTGCTAGGGCAGTGCTCTGGTGCTAGGGCAGTGCTCTGGTGCTAGGGCAGTGCTCTGGTGCTAGGGCAGTGCTCTGGTGCTAGGGCAGTGCTCTGGTGCTAGGGTAGTGCTCTGGTGCTAGGGCAGTGCTCTGGTGCTAAAGCAGTGCTCTGGTGCCAGGGCAGTGTTCTAGTGCTCGGACAGTGCTCTAGTGCTCGGGCAGTGCTCTAGTGCTCGGCTCTATCACAGCGCTCTGGTTGCAGTCTCAGGGTAGACAAGAAGTATAAGCAAGCCTCCTTACACATGCTGCCTTGGTTCAACTAGCGGTACATACATTCTTGTTGTACGAGACATCATGGGAAATGGCTCATATACTTTAGGTTTCAAAATAATAAAGGTATAACATATAGCTCTTGGTCTGTAAGTTCAACAACAACAACAACAAGAAAAAAGTGTAAAACCGGTAGTGTGTGTGTAAATAATTGTACCCAACTGTTGTTCCTGGGGCACAATAGTTGGAATGTCTCCTCACCACAGATAAAGATATGATGTATAAAATATCTCCAGTGAAAAGTGAGGTAGAAGAAGTACACTGGAGATACACAAGTAAACAAAGGGTCCAAAGTTTATCAACCTGTTACCTCCAGATATAAGGAGAAGTTTCCAAGAGTCAACCTCACTTCAAGAGGAAAACAGAGATTCATCAAGCAGCTCCTCACCAGCTAGGCAGTGGTGGTCACGCTGTTCTGTGTGCAACAATGATCAACAGCAGCTCCTCACCAGCTGGGCAGTGGTGATCACGCTGCACTGTGTACAACAATGATCAACAGCAGCTCATCACCAGCTGGGCAGTGGTGATCACGCTGCACTGTGTACAACAATGATCAACAGCAGCTCCTCACCAGCTGGGCAGTGATCATGCTGCACGGTGTGCAACAATGATCAACAGCTATACTGGACAGGACAAAAACCAGGAGGCCTCGTCTGTATTTTTTTTCATTTAACCAAAATTATGTTGCATACGTTGACTGCGTTGGGTGTGCACAGGTTGATCGATGAGGCCAGCATCCAGGAGGTCTGGTCTGAGACCAGGCGGTGGGAGGCCAGCATCCAGGAGGTCTGGTCTGAGACCAGGCGGTGGGGGGCCAGCATCCAGGAGGTCTGGTCTGAGACCGGGCGGTGGGGGCCAGCATCAGGAGGTCTGGTCTGAGACCAGGCGGTGGGGGGCCAGCATCCAGGAGGTCTGGTCTGAGACCAGGCGGTGGGGGGCCAGCATCCAGGAGGTCTGGTCTGAGACCAGGCGGTGGGGGGCCAGCATCCAGGAGGTCTGGTCTGAGACCAGGCGGTGGGGGGCCAGCATCCAGGAGGTCTGGTCTGAGACCGGGCGGTGGGGGCCAGCATCCAGGAGGTCTGGTCTGAGACCGGGCGGTGGGGGCCAGCATCCAGGAGGTCTGGTCTGAGACCAGGCGGTGGGGGCCAGCATCCAGGAGGTCTGGTCTGAGACCAGGCGGTGGGGGCCAGCATCCAGGAGGTCTGGTCTGAGACCAGGCGGTGGGGGCCAGCATCAGGAGGTCTGGTCTGAGACCAGGCGGTGGGGGGCCAGTGTTACAAAATGACAAGATATCTATTAATAATAGATATCTCCAGTGAACACTAGAAAGGATAGCCCTTCTAGCATCCAGCCTGTTACTGGGCTTTTGCAACAAAGTCAGTATCCTGGTCCAGTTATCCGACATATTATATAGCTGAAGAGGATTGCAACTGATAGGGTACTAACCAAACAGATATATTTAAAAGGTTTATTATCAAAGTGAGAAAATCTAGGGTAGCAAAGTAAATCAAATATAATGATATTAAGATATCAATTAGGAGGTTAATTAGGAGGGTAGCTCCTACACTGCTCTCATATACAATAAGTCTGTGCTGAGGGCACATATATATAAATGACTCAGAGGTACCATCAGGTACAATGTCAGTAATAACAATAATATATACAAATAATAATAAATGTGTGTACGAGTGTGCTCCCGGTAACTATGACTCGACTCAACCAGTGTACGACAGAACAACTTCTCATAAGCTAGCTGTACTAACAAATTGACAACCAGAACAGCTTGATTGTCTAGTAAAATGACCACTTCGCAGAACAGCACTATAACAGGCAACAGCAACACAGCGTCAGGAACAAGGAGATAGAAAAACGACCCTAACTGGGGACCATCAGTAGATCCTCCAAAACAGTCATAAAACTCCCTTACTACTGAAACTAGGTTCAGCATAAACAATCCCAAACTGTGGCGGTGCACAAAGGCCTTATCGAAGTAGGTCCAGAGCTATAGCTTGAGACCTGAGTAGTAACAGAGTGTCAATGTGACACACAACCCAGAACAACGTCGAAAAATCACTGTCTAGTCTATTCTCTGTGAACAGAGTTACACAGAGTCCTGAGAAGTAAGATTCGCCTCACCCACGAATGCATACTCTACCCAACAGAGTCTAATTTCGAGAAAACAAGAAGAAATGGAGTGAGGTGTTGACTCGACGAGGTCAGCAGGCCAGAGAGAGGAAGGAGGAACAACCACCCAGCTCAGGTGTGTCCAGAGACTGACTCCTCCCAGCAACTAGACGCCGGCAGCGTAACAGTCGTTTGCCAACACCAAGGCAGTTACTACACACTCTCGAGCACAACATAAAATATTACATCCTACCTAAAGTAAATAAATACAAATGATAATCTAATAATAGCCTAATAATAATATAAAGCAAGATATTAACGATTTAGCTATTATCGATAATATCAGCAATATAAAATTATAGAAAATGGAAATATACATTATATACATTGAGGCCCAGTTCAAGGGGCGCAATAGCCAGCATCCAGGAGGTCTGGTCTGAGACCGGGCGGTGGGGGCCAGCATCCAGGAGGTCTGGTCTGAGACCAGGCGGTGGGGGGCCAGCATCCAGGAGGTCTGGTCTGTGACCAGGCTGTGGGGACAGTGACCTCCGGAAGTGACTTCAAGTAAACTCAACAATGTGCTCCTTTCATTTTCTGTACGACAGATACATATATATCTCCGCATATTCCATCACATTGAATGTAAACCATACCACGGGTGGGGTTAGAACCCGCGATCAGAGTCTTAAAACTCCAGACCGTCGGAGTTCTAACCCGTCGCGGGTTCTAACCCGTCGCGGGTTCTAACCCCACCCGTGGTATGGTTTGTTTCAATCGTATCATTACGATTTCGTGAGTGACATTGAATGTGTTACATATGCAATGTTAAAGTCTGTCAGAGAGCTTTAGTAGGGCAGTGAGGATATCCTCAAGTATTTCACTAAGTTGGGAATCTTTATTAAGGAAACGTTTAGCCACGCAGTACTTCATCAGTCAATACAAAGCAGAGAGGGTAAGGAGAGGAGTTTGAGGTAATCAGTCCCTCAGCCTGGAGTCGATGTGTTCAGTCCATCACTTTCGTAGAATGTACAGCATATGGCCGTAGAAGTGACTTATATACTCTACAAGAGGGACTGATTACCTCAAACTCCTCCTCTCCTTACACCTCTCTGTTTTGTACTGGACTGATGAAGCCACTGTGTGGCGAAACGTTTCCTTAATAAAGATTACCATATGTTGCATAAGTGTCTCAGTCTTCAACTTGTTGGTTTTCAAACCATTTATCAGATTCCATTAAGTGTTCACGGGACTCCTTGACGGGGAGGGAAGATACCATAATTCCCGGAACCATCAAACAGGTAAAGCACCACTTGTTCATCGTGCAGAGCAACATCTCACACCGCCACTTAAGCACCACTTGTTCATCGTGCAGAGCAACATCTCACACCCGCCACTCAAGCACCACTTGTTCATCGTGCAGAGCAACATCTCACACCGCCACTCATACATACCAGGGACACCGCCTCACTGCGTCTCCCTCTGGTATTAACTACGACCAGGATGATTCTTATCGTGTGTGTACTGTCCAGCTGGTGGTGCAGAAATCCTTTCTTCTCCAGTTAGATAATTCAGTTTTATATTAATATTCCATTTAATGATTTCTGTCCAATCTGATGTACCAGCACCTCAACGACAAACATGAAGTCTAGGCTTCCAGAAGCAGCAAAATACTTACTAATCCTTAGATCCTTTTGATTGCACAGCTGAGGTTACGTGTGTTGGCATACAATGCTACGTGTGTTGCATACAATGTTACGTGTGTTGGCATACAATGTTACGTGTGTTGGCATACAATGTTACGTGTGTTGCATACAATGTTACGTGTGTTGGCATACAATGTTACGTGTGTTGGCATACAATGTTACGTGTGTTGCATACAATGTTACGTGTGTTGGCATACAATGCTACGTGTGTTGCATACAATGTTACGTGTGTTGGCATACAATGTTACGTGTGTTGGCATACAATGTTACGTGTGTTGGCATACAATGTTACTGTGTTGGCATACAATGTTACTGTGTTGGCATACAATGTTACGTGTGTTGGCATACAATGTTACGTGTGTTGGCATACAATGTTACGTGTGTTGGCATACAATGTTACGTGTGTTGCATACAATGTTACGTGTGTTGGCATACAATGTTACGTGTGTTGGCATACAATGTTACGTGTGTTGGCATACAATGTTACGTGTGTTGGCATACAATGTTACGTGTGTTGGCATACAATGTTACGTGTGTTGGCATACAATGTTACGTGTGTTGGCATACAATGTTACGTGTGTTGGCATACAATGTTACGTGTGTTGGCATACAATGTTACGTGTGTTGGCATACAATGTTACGTGTGTTGGCATACAATGTTACGTGTGTTGGCATACAATTTTACGTGTGTTGGCATACAATGTTACGTGTGTTGGCATACAATGCTACGTGTGTTGGCATACAATGTTACGTGTGTTGGCATACAATGTGTCAGATGTCACTCGTAAAATATTCCAATAAATTAAGGTTATCACGTATTTAACACTTCCCTCACGAATGCAACAATGATAATAAAAATAACAGTAATAATAATAATAATAATAATAATAATAATAATAATAATAATAATAATAATATGCAACTGTAGGAGACAAAGCGGCTATAAGAACAGAGGGACAGAAGAGTATCTCAGAGAGCTGAGGAGCGGACAAAAGCGTCAGCATGACAGGAAAGCTGAGAAGGTAACAAGAGACCAGGGTTTCCCCCTAACAAGGATGGAAGTCTGGGAAACCCAGAAACCCACTCCCCACCCATTTTCTCCCAGCCATAACAAGCATAACATGAAAACACAAAGTCAGTGTAAATTATGTTTATTTTAGATGGAGTCTCGATCTAATATAAAGAGATTCTGTGCAGTCTAAGACAAGACGACCAACCACCATCAATGTATAAACAAATGGTATCGGAACCCCTTCTTCCCCACAGCTCAAAATCAACTGCGTCGCACCTGTCTCCCTCTAAATCATATATTGACAAATGTGAGAAACCAAAAGGTCAAAATATAGTACAGAATTGCAAAAGGTATAATTAAGGTGATGAACTAATAGCAGACATCATAGCAGAGATGAAATTAACAGAACTTATAACAAGTGTAATATTCTGTCAGTATACAATGTAAGGAAGGAGGAAAGATGAAAGACGAGGTGAATAAGTGGCACTGTTGGTCAGGTAGAGATGGAGCTTTGAAATGCTGGGCCCTAATGGAAATAAGTCTCTTTGTCTGACTTTTTTGGGTTATTCCAGGTTCTCTACACATATACTGCTATGTAAGATACTCTATGTAACTGTATTTGTGTATACCTGAATAAATTTACTTACACAGTGAAGAGGACAGAAACCACACAACAAACACAACAATCAAAACTTAGGAGAGACTTAAGGTAGCCATAGTCGACAACCCATCACAAAGTAGACCGAGACAGGAATAAGAAGAGAGTATCATAAAAATAATATCCCTCCAAAGTTTAGCATCGTGTAAAATCCTGCCAAGTGGGAGAAGCCCCGGTGAGCCGCCCGTCCATGGCTCACCCAAACATGCACAGCAGTTAAACAAAAGAAGAACCAGTACATGAAAAACTATAGAATTAGGAGAATGTCAGAGAACAGAAGCAAGCAGAAATAGGAACATAAAAGCAAGGGAAAGAAGTGGAGAGAAATGAACAAATGCCAAATCAGAAACTAAATTATACTACATATCAACATCAAAGGGAAGATGGTTACATAATTAAAAATAAAAAGCTTAAGGAAGAAATAGAGGATAACAACAAGGAGGTGTTTACTGTGAAATTGGGTCAGCACTGTAGAGACGACCGTGTATGGTGAAGCAATGAAAACGAATTAATATCTTGGAATTAATGAAAGAAAAAGTTAATAAGTGAACTGGATATATCAATAGCAATATAGACTGAGAATACAACCCGGAGGGTTTAACAGGAGTGTACAAGAACTGTGTCAAGCATTAGCAAGAATATTCTGCCAGTAACTCATGTCATAACTATCATACAAAATGATAAAAAAGGCAGAGAATGTAATGTACCAATATTCAGCCAATAATGTAAACAAACTTTAAATGCTTTTGTGATTTACCAGGTAATGTAGAAGACAGTTAGAACCCTGTGTGATGATGTCTAACATAAACCATCCTGTGTGATGATGTCTAACATAAACCATATTGTGTGATGATGTCTAACATAAACCATCCTGTGTGATGATGTCTAACATAAACCATGCTGTGTGATGATGTCTAACATAAACCATGCTGTGTGATGATGTCTAACATAAACCATGCTGTGTGATGATGTCTAACATAAACCATGCTGTGTGATGATGTCTAACATAAACCATGCTGTACTCACCTAGTTGTACTCACCTAGTTGTGGTTGCAGGGGTCGAGTCATAGCTCCTGGCCCCGCCTCTTCACTGGCCGCTACTGGGTCACTCTCCCTGCGCCATGAGCTTTATCATACCTCTTCTTAAAGCTATGTATGGAGCCTGCCTCCACTACATCACTTCCTAAACTATTCCACTTCCCGACCACTCTGTGACTGAAGAAATACTTCCTAACATCTCTGTGATTCATCTGAGTCTTCAACTTCCAACTGTGTCCCCTTGTTGCTGTGTCCCATCTCTGGAACATTCTGTCTCTGTCCACTTTGTCAATTCCTCTCAGTATCTTATATGTTGTTATCATGTCGTCCCTATCTCTCCTGTCCTCCAGTGTCGTCAGGTCGATTTCCCTTAACCTCTCCTCGTAGGACATACCCCTTAGCTCCGGGACTAGTCTTGTTGCAAACCTTTGCACTTTCTCGAGCTTCTTCACGTGCTTGGCTAGGTGTGGGTTCCAAACTGGTGCTGCATACTCCAGTATGGGCCTAACGTACACAGTGTACAGGGTCCTGAACGATTCTTTATTAAGATGTCGGAATGCTGTTCTTAGGTTTGCTAGGCGCCCATATGCTGCAGCAGTTATTTGGTTGATGTGCGCCTCAGGAGATGTACCTGGTGTTATACTCACCCCAAGGTCTTTTTCCTTGATTGAGGTTTGCAGTCTCTGGCCCCCCTAGGCTGTACTCCGTCTGCGGTCTTCTTTGCCCTTCCCCAATCTTCATGACTTTGCACTTGGTGGGGTTGAACTCCAGGAGCCAATTGCTGGACCAGGCTTGCAGCCTGTCCAGATCCCTTTGTAGTTCTGCCTGGTCCTCGTCCGACTGAATTCTTCTCATCAACTTCACATCATCTGCAAACAGGGACACTTGGGAGTCTATTCCTTCCGTCATGTCGTTCACAAATACCAGAAACAGCACTGGTCCCAGGACTGCCCCTGTGGAACCCCGCTCGTCACCGGCGCCCACTCTGACACCTCACCACGTACCATGACTCGCTGCTGTCTTCCTGACAGGTATTCCCTGATCCATTGTAGTGCCTTCCCTGTTACCCCTGCCTGGTCCTCCAACTTTTGCACTAATCTCTTGTGTGGAACTGTGTCAAACGCCTTCTTACAGTCCAAGAATATGCAATCTACCCACCTCTCTCTCTTGTCTTATTGCTGTCACCCTGTCATAGAACTCCTGTAGGTTTGTGACACAGGATTTCCGTCCCTAAAACCGTGTTGGCCGTCGTTGATAAGCTCATTCCTTTCTAGGTGCTCCACCTCTTCCCCCTGACTATCTTCTCCATGACCTTGCATGCTATACATGTCAGTGACACTGGTCTGTAGTTTAGTGCTACGTTCCTGTCTCCTTTTTAAAAATGGAACTACATTTGCTGTCTTCCATACCTCAGGTAGTTGCCCTGTTTCGATAGATGTGTTGAAGATCATTGTTAGGGGTACACATAGCTCCTCTCCTCCCTCTCTCAGGACCCATTGAGAGATGTTATCCGGCCCCATCGCCTTTGAGGTATCTAACTCGCTTAGTAGCCTCTTCACTTCCTCCTCAGTTGTGTGTATTGTGTCCAGTACCTGATGGTGTACCCTACCTCTCCTCCTTTCTGGAGGCCCTTCTATTTCCTCTGTGAACACCTCTTTGAATCTCATGTTAAGCTCCTCACACACTTCACGGTCATTTCTTGTGACCTCCCCTCCTACCTTCCTCAGCCTGATCACCTGGTCCTGACTGTTGTTCTCCTCCTGATGTGGCTGTACAGCAGCTTTGGGTCAGATTTGGCTTTCGCTGCTATGTCATTCTCGTACTGTCTTTGGGCCTCCCTTCTGATCTGTGCATATTCATTTCTGGCTCTACGACTGCTCTCCTTATTCCCCGGGGGTTCTTTGCCTTCTGTACCTCTTCCATTCCCTTGTACACTTGGTTTTGGCTTCCCTGCACCTTTGGGTGAACCATGGGCTCATCCTGTCTTTTTCGCTTCTCCTGTTACCCTTGAGTATAAACCTCTCCTCAGCTTCCTTGCAAATTGTTGTCACATATTCCATCATCACGTCTACTGATTTCCCCTGCCATCTCTCTGTCCCACTGAACTCCGTGCAGGAAGTTCCTCATGCCCACATATTCACCTTGTAGTTTGGCTTCATTCGTGCAGCCCTTCCTGCTTCCCCTTCCACTTGTAACTCTACTATGTATTCGAACCTTAGAACCATGTGATCACTGGCCCCAAGGGGGCTTTCATGTGTGATGTCCTCAATATCCGCACTACTCAGGGTGAATACTAAGTCCAGTCTCGCTGGTTCATCCTCTCCTCTCTCTCTGGTAGTGTCCCTTACGTGTTGGTACATGAGATTTTCCAGTACCACCTCCAGCATCTTAGCCCTCCACGTTTCTTGGCCCCCATGTGGCTCTAAGTTCTCCCAATCAATTTCCCTATGGTGTGATGATGTCTAACATAAACCATGCTGTGTGATGATGTCTAACATAAACCATGCTGTGTGATGATGTCTAACATAAACCATGCTGTGTGATGATGTCTAACATAAACCATGGTGTGTGATGATGTCTAACATAAACCATGCTGTGTGATGATGTCTAACATAAACCATGCTGTGTGATGATGTCTAACATAAACCATGCTGTGTGATGATGCCTAACATAAACCATGGTGTGTGATGATGTCTAACATAAACCATGCTGTGTGATGATGTCTAACATAAACCATGCTGTGTGATGATGTCTAACATAAACCATGCTGTGTAATGATGTCTAACATAAACCATGCTGTGTGATGATGTCTAACATAAACCATGCTGTGTGATGATGTCTAACATAATCCATGCTGTGTGATGATGCCTAACATAAACCATGGTGTGTGATGATGTCTAACATAAACCATGCTGTGTGATGATGTCTAACATAAACCATGCTGTGTGATGATGTCTAACATAAACCATGCTGTGTGATGATGTCTAACATAAACCATGCTGTGTGATGGTGTCTAACATAAACCATGGTGTGTGATGATGTCTAACATAAACCATGCTGTGTGATGATGTCTAACATAAACCATGCTGTGTGATGATGTCTAACATAAACCATGCTGTGTGATGATGTCTAACATAAACCATGCTCTGTGATGATGTCTAACATAAACCATGCTGTGTGATGGTGTCTAACATAAACCATGCTGTGTGAAGAATTATGTGACTGAGTATGAGGTGGAAACTCACATGTGTCACATCAGTCTCTTAACGCAAACATTACTCTATGAGTTTTTATAAGTAAGTTTGTTATGTTAAAATGTCGACTGTTATAGTTTTTATTCAATTATATAATGACAACAATAACTGAAATATTAGTTAGGACAACAATGTTATAAGAGCGTACAGAAAACAAAGTATGTAAATTACTAGTGTTGGCAAAAATACGGCCCAGGGGCCACGTCCGCTCTCCTAGGACTTCTATACACTTCACCACTGTGTCTAGCAATGTAAGAAAGTTTATATTATCTCCAATTTAATAATAAGAATTCTTTTTGATATAATAATGATGTATGAGTGTTGAGCTGTCATGTCAGTAACACCTGGTAACTCTTGGCATACATAATGGTATGTTTTAGATGATGTATGTATTGTGGGTTGGTATCAGGACATGTGTTTCTTTGTTTCTTTACGCTGTTAACCCCAGAGTGTTCAGTCAGCACCACCTGTATTCCTTATGTCAGCACCACCTGGGGTTCAGTGTATATCAGCACCACCTGTGTTCCAGTGTTGTCAGCCCCACCTGTTTTTCCAGTGTATGTCAGCACCACCTGTGTTCCAGGGGTATGTCAACACCGCCTGTGTTCCAGTGTATGTCAGCACCACTTGTGTTCCAGTGTATTCAGCACCACCTGTGTTCCAGTGTATGTCAGCCCACCTGTGTTCCAGTGTATGTCAGCACCACCTGTGTTGCAGTGTATGTCAGCACCGCCTGTGTTCCAGTGTATGTCAACACCACCAGTGTTCCAGTGTATGTCAGCACCACCAGTGTTGCAGTGTATTCAACACCACCAGTGTTCCAGTGTATGTCAGCACCACCAGTGTTGCAGTGTATGTCAACACCACCAGTGTTCCAGTGTATGTCAGCACCACCAGTGTTGCAGTGTATGTCAGCACCACCTGTGTTCCAGTGTATGTCAACACCACCAGTGTTCCAGTGTATGTCAGCACCACCAGTGTTGCAGTGTATGTCCAACACCACCAGTGTTCCAGTGTATGTCAGCACCACCAGTGTTGCAGTGTATGTCAGCACCCCCCTGTGCTCCCAGTGTATGTCAGCACCACCTGTGTTCCAGTGTATGTCAACACCGCCTGTGTTCTAGTGTATGTCAGCACCACCTGTGTTCCAGTGTATGTCAGCACCACCTGTGTTCCAGTGTATGTCAGCACCACCTGTGTTCTAGTGTATGTCAGCACCACCTGTGTTCCAGTGTATGTCAACACCGCCTGTGTTCTAGTGTATGTCAGCACCACCCGTGTTCCAGTGTATGTCAGCACCACCTGTGTTCCAGTGTATGTCAGCACCACCCGTGTTCCAGTGTATGTCAGCACCACCAGTGTTGCAGTGTATGTCAGCACCACCCGTGCTGCAGTGTATTCAGCACCACCTGTGTTCCAGTGTATGTCAACACCACCTGTGTTCTAGTGTATGTCAGCACCACCTGTGTTCCAGTGTATGTCAGCACCACCCGTGTTCCAGTGTATGTCAACACCACCCGTGTTCCAGTGTATGTCAACACAACCCGTGTTCCAGTGTATGTCAGCACCACCCGTGTTCCAGTGTATGTCAGCACCACCCGTGTTCCAGTGTATGTCAGCACCACCCGTGCTGCAGTGTATGTCAGCACCACCTGTGTTCTAGTGTATGTCAGCACCACCTGTGTTCTAGTGTATGTCAGCACCACCTGTGTTCCAGTGTATGTCAGCACCACCAGTGTTCTAGTGTATGTCAGCACCACCCGTGTTCCAGTGTATGTCAGCACCACCCGTGTTCCAGTGTATGTCAGCACCACCCGTGCTGCAGTGTATGTCAGCACCACCGTGCTGAGTGTATGTCAGCACCACCGTGCTGCAGTGTATGTCAGCACCACCCGTGCTGCAGTGTATGTCAGCACCACCCGTGCTGCAGTGTATGTCAACACCACCAGTGTTGCAGTGATGTCAACACCACCAGTGTTGCAGTGTATGTCAACACCACCAGTGTTGCAGTGTATGTCAACACCACCAGTGTTGCAGTGTATGTCAGCACCACCAGTGTTGCAGTGTATGTCAGCACCACCAGTGTTGCAGTGTATGTCAGCACCACCAGTGTTGCAGTGTATGTCAACACTACCAGTGTTGCAGTGTATGTCAACACCACCAGTGTTGCAGTGTATGTCAACACCACCAGTGTTGCAGTGTATGTCAGCACCACCTGTGTTCCAGTGTATGTCAGCACCACCAGTGTTCCAGTGTATGTCAGCACCACCAGTGTTCCAGTGTATGTCAGCACCACCCGTGCTGCAGTGTATGTCAACACCACCAGTGTTGCAGTGTATGTCAACACCACCAGTGTTGCAGTGTATGTCAGCACCACCAGTGTTGCAGTGTATGTCAGCACCACCAGTGTTGCAGTGTATGTCAGCACCACCAGTGTTGCAGTGTATGTCAGCACCACCAGTGTTGCAGTGTATGTCAGCACCACCAGTGTTGCAGTGTATGTCAGCACCACCAGTGTTGCAGTGTATGTCAGCACCTCCAGTGTTGCAGTGTATGTCAGCACCACCAGTGTTGCAGTGTATGTCAGCACCACCAGTGTTGCAGTGTATGTCAGCACCACCAGTGTTGCAGTGTATGTCAACACCACCAGTGTTGCAGTGTATGTCAACACCACCCGTATTCCAGTGTATGTCAGCACCACCCGTGTTCCAGTGTATGTCAGCACCACCAGTGTTCCAGTGTATGTCAGCACCACCAGTGTTGCAGTGTATGTCAGCACCACCAGTGTTGCAGTGTATGTCAGCACCACCAGTGTTGCAGTGTATGTCAGCACCACCAGTGTTGCAGTGTATGTCAGCACCACCAGTGTTGCAGTGTATGTCAGCACCACCAGTGTTGCAGTGTATGTCAGCACCACCAGTGTTGCAGTGTATGTCAGCACCACCAGTGTTGCAGTGTATTCAACAGTACAAGCAGAGAACTGCCAGAAGCTGCAATCCATTCGCATATTACTCAAAAACCAGCCAGAATTGAAACTGGAGGATATAAAACTTTAGAATAATTTGAACATTATGGTATGGTCGGACAAAATGGCATATTCAATTACTGTCATCCATTAACTGAATAATGTAGAGTTTTATCATACGAGGCTTGGAAAACACCAGAGTTTGTTAGAAAAAATCTGGGACCAATGCAGTGGCGAGCAGAGGTCTGGTGATGCCTGGGACCAACTCCTTGATTGTATACCCCAAAGACTTCTTGATTGTATATCACTATCTTATTTCCCTCTCTAATTCGATGATTCTCCCCACCATTTGGATACCGGGGCCACCGCCGCTTCGGCTCCACCCTTCCCCCACTAGACCAAGGCACTAGTTCCTAAATAGTAAAGCCAGAACTTTCCTTGGATTTATATCAAGAAGTAATAAAAGTTCCAAGGTTATTCTAAAACTTTATTCATCATAATTAAGGTCTCATGTAAATGAAGCAGCAGAGTTGTGAACTCCACACGACACAATGAACATATAAGCATTGTATAATGTACAGAATATGATGTTGTACATGAAAGGTATATATAAGTTGTTATAATCATGAGGGAGCGCTAAACCCGTAGGATTATACAGCGCATGTGGGGGGATGGAAGGTATTCAGGCTCAATTCAGGGAACTGGGGCACAGATCCAATTCTCTAGATCAAGAGCCCCTCACCAGCGTCAAGGAACCTCCATTGGGGGAATGGTATATACAATACCAACAAGAGAGCGAAACATCTACAAATCAATATACCCAGATGTTGAACATGTTTGTAATTCTTCCTCAGAGTATCATGTGAAAGTTGTTCAGTAATCAGTATGTAAGGAAGGTTTTGTATGAAGCCCCGGAGTCCTGGATCTGGACTCTTCCAGTGATGAAGCCTCGAGACGCAGAACTCTCTTGTTACATACCTGTCTATTTATGTACATAATTATGTATATAACTGTAAAACCTAAACTCATAATAAATATGTAGATCAGATGAGGAGAGACATTAGCACAAGGGGACACACAACGAGGACATACAGTTGGAAACTGAATACCCAGGTGATTCTGGGTATTCAGCGCTCACGCTGTTAACAATGTTAACAGCTTGAGCGCAGTAGAGGGACAGAGCTCACTACAGAGTGTAGTGCGAAGTGAAACAATTCATAGCAACAAGACATGGTAAGATTGCTCAAGATCTCGTAGCTAACTCACTGTTGAGAGGCGGGCCCAAGAGCTGAAGATCCAAACCAGCAAAATAAAATACTTTTAATCTTCAGTTTTCTTAGGCATGCATTACCAAGTCAGTTTTTGAACTAGTTCCTATTTATTCCAAATTCATGTATTTTAAATTAGTTTAATCTATGTATTCGTACATTTCCCTGGAATCAGCAAAGAACGAAAATTGGCTGGGCGAAACTGGCAACGGGGCAACTCCCGGAAATATTTGAGTTTTAGGCTAAGCAAGTTTTTATGTTGTGAGGAGACGGACAGACGACTGTGTTCCTCTTGGGTATCGGCTAAAGTCGCGAGTATTTAATTTGTCTAATGCTTTAAAGCATTCTTTAAAACATTTGTAATATTGTGTTCTTCCTCCTCTGCGTTGATCCCCGAAACCCTATCCAGGTGACTCTAGCTACACTCAAGAAACATCTACTGTACACTAGCAGTACCACTGGACGTACCTGCTGCGTTATTTGGTAATAATATGGTTGATACAGCACAGTGTGTGGAGACCTTGTACTCAACGAATATTTACCTCAGCACCACACACCTGTCCTACACCTTGGCAGAGTGCCCATCATGCAGCCCCACACACCTGTCTTACACCTTGGCAGTGTGCCCATCATGCAGCCCCACACACCTGTCTTACACCTTGGCAGTGTGCCCATCATGCAGCCCCACACACCTGTCTTACACCTTGGCAGTGTGCCCATCATGCAGCTCCAGCATGACCAAACTTTCTCCTCACATATGAAGAACAATTTTTTTACCCGGATGCGACACATTGAGCTAAGACACAGGAACAGTTTTTCCGCTAAGGTGGACCGGGAAGCTGCGTCTACTTGAATACAGAAGATGAAACAGAAGCAATGGAGATGTAATCATGAACGAGACACTTGTGTATTTGTACAAATGATTTCCTAAACGAGTGTTGATAAGTGAAACACTTGAGACACTTATGCAACATATGGGAATCTTTACTGAAGAAACGTTTCGCCACACAGTGGCTTAATGGTCCAATACAAAGCAGAAAGTTGTAAGGAGAAGAGTTTGAGGTAATCAGTCCCTCGGCCTGGGTCGATGTGTTCAGTCCATCAATCTTGTAGAAAGTACAGCATAGGGTCGTACAGGGCTTATATACTGTAGTCAGGTGAGGCGAAGCAGCAGGAGGCGGGATCACAGTGGAACCATCCACTAGTGTAAGTAGGTCTTCGTCCGAAGGTTGGACAGTGTTGAAGAATTCTTGTATCAAGATCCCATGATGTTGCAGTGACTGACAGATTGATAAATTATTTGAAACCGGCAAGTTGAAGATTGAGACACTTATACAACATATGGAAATCTTTATTGAAGAAACGTTTCTTCAATAAAGATTCCCATATGTTGCATGTGTCCAATCTTCAACTTGTCGGTTTTAAACCATTTATCACATAGTATGTAGTAGGTGTGGGCTGACTGCAGGTGGGGCTGACTGCAGGTGGGGGCTGACTGCAGGTGTGGGGCTGACTGCAGGTGTAGGGCTGATTGTAGGTGTTTTGGGACGCTGGTGTCAACAATGAACAGTCATGACTGGAAACTTTTATAATAATAATAATAATAATAATAATAATAATAATAATAATAATATTTGAGCATAACACAATGTTTACACAGCCACGGGTGACATTTACACAGACACGGGTGACGTTTACACAGACACGGAGGAACTCATATTATGCTCAGCAATTCCGCCAAACTCGAAATAAAATAAAATTTGGAGAAAAATTGGAAAGGTTGACTTTGAGCGAAACATCAGTTACTGATATTTTAAAATAAGAATATGTTGATTAAGAAACCCAGCCGCAATAAGTATCACTACGATTATTTAGGTTATCCTGGGTTATTTATCCAGGAGGTTATAACCTAGGATAACCTGGGCTATCATGGGTTATTAACCCAGGAGAGTTAATAATCCAGGATAGCCTGGGCTTTCATTGGTTATTAACCCTCTGGGATCCTGGATTAACTCTCCTGGGTTATCCTGGGGGATTAACCCTCCTGGGTTTCCCGGGATTAACCTCCTGGGTTTCCTGGGTAAACCCTCCTGGGTTATCCCATTAACCCTCCTGGGTTATCCTGGGTCATTAACCCTCTAGGTTATCCTGGGTTTTCTCTCCTGGGTTATCCTGGGTTTAACCTCCTGGGTTATCCGGGTCATTAACCCTCCTGGGTTTCCTGGGTCATTCCCTCCTGGGATCCCGGGTCATTAACTCTCCTGGGTTTCTGGGTCATTAACCCCCTGGGTTTCCTGGGTTTCCCTCCTGGGACCGGGTCAAACCTCCTGGGTTATCCGGGTCATTAAC
>WNWK01033725.1:0-20946 GCA_009830355.1 Cherax destructor | reverse complement strand
GAGGAGGAGGTGGCAAAATGGAAAAATTGCCTTCTTCAAGGATTAGGAGATCTGTCCCAAATGGAGTGATGTGAAGGCTTTATGGATGAATTCACCCTAACCATGCTGTTGCAGGCCGTGCTGGCAACCTTACAATGACACAGTGGTGTGTCATTTCAGGGATGTGTTAAAGAATCGCCAGACACAGAGCTCCCTGGACAAATTTATTGTTAGAAAGAGGTCCAGTGACTCTCAAGCTGGTCCTAGTGGCATTAAAAGAAAAGGGAAGTAACCCAGAAAGAACTTAGTACCTGCAGTGTTAATGGAAGGATTCCCTTCCAAACACTAGCATACTACTCCACCTTCTCCCTCCTCCTCCTCCACATCAACAACTCTTCAATAAATGTAAGTGACATGTTATTGTACAATATTTACATGTGTATTTAGGTATTCTTCATTAAATTGTGTATTATTTAATGTCAAAAAGTTCTAAAAATATTTTATTTAACTACTTTTGGAAGTCTTGGATGGATTAAATTTATTTCCATTATTTCTTATGGGGAAAATTGATTCGAGTAACGATTGTTTCGCCTTAAGATATGCCCTCTCTGACGGATTAATATCGTAAGTCGAGGTACCACTGTAATGTGGGTACCTGAGTGTTAGTGGACTGGTGTGGGTTGCATCCTGGGACAAATTTGACCTAATTTGCAGGAAATGCTCAGCATAACAAGTGGCTTTCTATATACTAGTAGTATGCCATTGATGTCAGCTATGGTCTGTATACCTTGTACATGTACTTGTAGAAATAAAGATTATTATTATTACAGTGGTCCCTCGGTTTTCGTGCATCTCCAAACTTGAACATTTATGTAAGTGTATTTTCGTAAGTGCTGTTGCAAGTGTATTTTTGGGGGTCTGAAATAGACTAACCTACATGACATTATTTCTTAAGGAAGTAAATTCGTTCGGTAATGGCACTTGAGCAGCATTCTGGAACGAATTTTCGGCGAAAACCGAGGGACCACTGTATTATTATTATTATCATTGTTATTATTAATATTATCTTACAGCCAAAATAAAGGTGATAGACTTTCCTGATCACAGTAGTTACAAAACACTTTGGCAGATTCATAAGTCAGTCCTCAACAAACATAACAGTTATCAGCACTTTTCATGAAATTATAAGGCATTCTTGTCCAAATTTGGATGAAAAAAGTCATTGTTTACCTGGAGTTTACCTGGAGAGGGTTTTGGGGGTCAATGCCCCTGTGGCTTGGTCTGAGACCAGGCCTCATGGCGGATCAGGGTCTGATCAACCAGGCTGTTACTGCTGGCCGCACACAAACTGACGTACGAACCACAGCCTGGTTGGTCAGGTACTGTCTTTAGGTGCCTGTCCAGTGCCTTCTTGAAGACAGCCATTGGTCTATTGGTAATCCTCCTTATGTATGATGGGAGGCAGTTGAACAGTCTTGGGCCACAGACACTTATTGTGTTGTCTCTCAGTGTACTCGTGGCATCCCTGCTTTTCATTGGGGAAATGTTGCATCTCCTGCCGAGTCTTTTGCTTTCATTGGGAGGGATTTTCATGTGCAGGTTTGGTACTAATCCGTCTAGGATTTTCCAAGTGTATATTATCATGTATCTCTCTCGCCTGTGTTCCAGGGAATACAGATCAAGGACCTTCAACTGTTCCCAATAATTTAGGTGCCTTATCGCACTTTTGTGTGCTGTGAAAGTTCTTTGTACACTCTCCAGGTCAGCAATGTCACCAGCCTTGAAGGGGGCCGTTAGTGAAAAGAAGGGTTTGAAGAGAATCATCATGGGCTTGGTGTCCCTAGTTTTGAAGGTTCTCATTATCCATCCTAGCAGATGCGGTAGATACATTGTTGTGGTCTTTGAAGGCGAGATCCTCTGACATTATCACTCCCAGGTCCTTCACATTACTTTTTCGCTCTATTGTATGGTTAGAGTTTGTCGTATACCCTGATATATTTTTAATTTCCTCAAGTTTTCCATATCTGAGTAGTTGAAATTTCTCCTCATTGAACTTCATATTGTTTTGCAGTGTCTTCGAAGAAGGTCACTGCCATGGCAATCTGGGTGTCATCCTCAAAGGAAGACACAGAGCTATGGCTTGCATCTCTGTCTATTTCAAGTATGAGGATGAGGAATAGAATGGGAGCGAGTAATGTGCCTTGGGGAACAGAGTTTTTCACCGTAGCTGCTGGGACTTTACTCTGTTTACTATTACTCTTTGTGTTCTATTTGTCAATAAGTTAAAAAAGAGTGACATGAGTGCACTGTATGACTTCTGGGAATGAACTGATGCAGTCAAATCAGTAGGGTGATGTAATACCTACATTCTGGGTGAAAAGTAACTTGCAAAATCGGTAAAGAACAAAACGGCACAATACCGTGACTGGAACAATACACAAATAACCCGGACATGGGAGAGAGGAGCTTATTACCATCTCTACTACTAAAAATGGTATACATAATATCAATGCACTTGTGAAAGAATATTAGACTCACCAGTTGATGTGTAATGGACGCATGGCGTGATTTGTTTACTCTTGAACATTGGCAAAAATCGAACATTTCTGCTACTTTGAGCTCAATTTCAAGGTCGTTTTCATCATGAAACTAATCAAAATCATCTCTATTTCTGTAGTATGTTGTCCATTCTATCAAATGAGACCACAAAAAAAGAAAATACAACCACGGTATGGGTATTGCACGATTGAAGAATTGCGGCACATTATTATCTAATACAACGTAAAATTGATATTACACGGTTCGCGGGAGGGGTATCTCGCGGTAGGTTAAACCATTGAGTCAATGGGGGTCCTACTGAGGGTGGCTATGAGCCACATCAAGTGTTTAATGCTGACGAGACAAGTGTTTTCTGGAAGAAAATGCCAACACGAACTTATATCAGTCAGCAAGAGAAAAGTGCACCAGGCTTCAAGACAGCAAAGGATCGCTTCATCTTGCTCCTTTGCGGTAATGCATCAGGTGATTTCAAGTGTAAGCTCATGGTTATTTACCGCTCTAAGAATCCTCATGCTTTGAAGAAAAGTGAATTTGTTTTTCCTTCCCACAAACTGTAAGTTTATTCAGGTATACACAGATACAGTTACAGTGATTATCATACATAGCAGCATATGTGTAGAGAACCTAGGATAACCCAAAAAAGTCAGACAGAATGGAAATAAGTCACTCTGACTTTTTTGGGTTATCCTAGGTTCTCTCCACATATGCTGCTATGTATGATAATCAATGTAACTGTATCTGTGTATACCTGAATAAACTTACAGTTTGTGGGAAGGAAAAACAAATTCCTAAAGTGGCCGCCTTGTTGTTGTAGAGCAGCGGGGGAACCACCCTCCGTCCCAAGCCACCCCCCCGACACCACCCCACCATTCCAGCATTCGTAGTTCATACATGTTCAGTCCACTGTGTATTGATCTTTAAATTACTATATCTTGTACTATCTGCCAAGCAATCATGACACCCAGTGTTGCTCAAAGTGGCAAGAAAAGGTGTAAGCATTTAAGTCTTAGAATTAACGAAGGAAACAAAGATATTAGACAAGACATAACCCGTGGCCGTAAGAAGTGTTACTTTGTACACATAAAAAGAGGTAAACATAAGTTTGACTGACTGACTGACTTACTGAATGACTGACTGACTTGACTGACTTACTGAATGACTTGACTGACTTACTGAATGACTTGACTAACTTACTGAATGACTTGACTGACTTACTGAATGAATTGACTGATTTACTGAATGACTTACTGAATGACTTGACTGTTTTACTGAATGACTTGACTGACTTACTGACTGACTTGACTGACTTACTGACTGACTTGACTGACTTACTGACTGACTTGACTGACTTACTGAATGACTTAAAGTTAGACAGTACAACTATCGACTTCAGTTCCAGAACCTCTACCATCCACCTCAGCCCAGTAGGGCCACAGCATAACTCCACTCTCTTCACAATCATCCACAAACACCATCACCCACAATTTAAGGTAAATACTATTATTTCTGTTACATTTGTAGTCTTACGCAGTAAAAACAACATAATACATCACGATAATGAACTACAATTACATATTCACTTTTATTTTTGTAAGATCTGGTGGTCTAAAAAAAACTTGTTTGGCTTTTTAGGGACTCCCAGGAACTTAACCCTATTTTTTATAAGTTCTTTTAATTATCTAACACAACGTTTTCAGGAACGTAACAACCGTGCTAAATGACGATCTACTGTATACGAAAATACACCTCAAAGTCGACGTTTTAATCCAAAAACACGATCAGAGCTTTTTTTTTCTCATTATGCACTGCGTGCTGCAGGATTTTTTTTTATACAGCTCACACTGACCACACAGATAGATCCATTCTTTCATATGTGGGCCTACCAGCTTTCTCCCGCTTGATTTGAAGCTGCTAGAATTTTTGAGTATACAGTCATCCCTCGGTTTTCAATTTTAATCCGTTCCAGATGGATCGGCTAAAACCAAAATCGGCGAAAACCAAAACTATTTTCCCCATAAGAAATAATGGAAATTCAATTAATCCGTTCCAGAATCCCAGAAGTTTGGAAATTTTTTTTTTTGGGGGGGCCTTAAAGATAGATTTACATGCGCAAATGAATGAACTCTATGTGACACTTAAGTTTATTGAAGACTGATGTTGCTGGATGGAAGAGAGGGAGGAGTGGAGAGGGAAGAGACCCTATTTTTTGGAAGGGGAATCCCCTTCCATAAGGAATTTAGGTACCAAGTCCTTATCTGGGGTCACTTCCCTGCATGCCTGCTACACTCCCTGCATACCTGCTACACTCCCTGCATACCTGCTACACTCCCTGCATACATGCTACACTCCCTGCATTCATGCTACACTCCCTGCATACCTGCTACACTCCCTGCATACATGCTACACTCCCTGCATACCTGCTACACTCCCTGCATACCTGCTACACTACACTCCCTGCCTGCATACATGCTACACTCCCTGCATACATGCTACACTCCCTGCATACATGCTACACTCCCTGCATACATGCTACACTCCCTGCATACATGCTACACTCCCTGCATGCCTGCTATACTCTTAAACTCCATCGTGTTTCTCACTTTCTTTACCAAAGGACTTTGGTAATAAATGTTTTGTATGAACTCCTGGGGTGATGTTCACTCAAGCATAAACAATGCTAGACTGCGTGACAATGTGCGTGGGAGGTGCTGGTGGGTGCGTGGGTGGCGGGCCAATGGCCATTGTATGTGCGTGGCACTGGTGGACAGGTCCCATACGGTCGGCGAAAACTAAGACAATCGGCGAAAACCGAGACAAATTTTCCCTGAAAAAAGTCAGCGAAAACCAAAATCGGTGAAAACTAGGACAATCGAAAACCGAGGGATGACTGTACTATATACATCCGAAACAGACGTATATATACGACCAAAACAGTCAAAGGGTTAATAGTCCCAGTCGGACCAAAATGTCATCATAAGATTCATTGTCTTATTTGAGAATTATTTGTATATTGCACACTTGGTGTTGTAATTATTACAAACCTGTCCACATCAACTTCCAATTACATACTCTGGGTATTTTTAAAAGCAATTACAGTGGTATCCCGAGTTTTGTACAGCTCCCAACTCAAATAATTATGTAAGTGTATTATTGTAAGTGTATTTTTGGGGGTCTGAAATGGACTAATCTAATTTACATTATTCCTCATGGGAACAAATTCGTTTGGTAACGGCACTCGAACAGCCTTCTGGAACAAATTATTTCTGAAACTCTGGGTACCACTGTACATACTGTGGGTATTTTTTAAAACAATTACATACTGTGGGTATTTTTAAAAACAGTCATAGTATACAGTTTATTCACTGCCTCTCGTCCCAAGTCAAAAATAGCAGCAGCTGCCCGAGTCCATGTCTTTATAGAGAAAGTTTGCAAATTTAAGTATTGTTCCCATAGTCTGTGACTACAGGAACAATACTTAAATATTTTGAAGTATTTTGACTGTAGACCAGTGTTATAGTCAGTGTTATAGTCAGTGTTATAGGTACAGTGGACCCCCGAGTAACAAACAAAATTCATTCCAGAAGCCTGCTCAAGTGCCAATACCGAACGAATTTACTCCCTTAAGAAATAATGTCAAGTAGGTTAGTCCATTTCAGACCCCCAAAAATACACATACAAAAGCACTTACAATATTATACTTACATAATTGTACGATTTCCGGGGTGTTCGTTACTCGGGGGTCCGCTGTAGTATTATTGGTAGTGTTATAGGCAGTTATAGGCAGTGTTATAGGTAGTGTTATAGGCAGTGTTATAGGTAGTGTTATAGTCAGTGTTATAGTGTTATAGGCAGTGTTATAGGCAGTGTTATAGTGTTATAGGCAGTGTTATAGGTAGTGTTATAGGCAGTGTTATAGGTAGTGTTATAGGCAGTGTTATAGGCAGTGTCATATGCAGTGTTATAGGCAGTGTTATAGGTAGTGTTATAGACAGTGTTATAAGTAGTGCTATAGGCAATGTTGTGTTATAGGCTGTGTTGTGTTATAGGCAGTGTTGTGTTATAGGTAGTGTTATAGGTAGTGTTACAGGCAGTGTTATAGGTAGTGTTATAGGTAGTTGTTATAGGTAGTGTTGTCACAGTGTCACAATAAAATTATTATAGGCAGTGTTATAGGTAGTGCTATAGGCAGTGTTATAGGCAGTGTTATATGTAGTGTTATAGGTAGTGTTATAGTCAGTGTTATAGGTAGTGCTATACGTAGTGTTATAGGCAGTGTTATAGTTTAAACTGATAGAGGATAGAGGTATGGGTGTATGTGGGAAACAGTCAGTTTGTAACACTAAGGCTGAAAACAGTAAATTTATAAAAGAAATTCATCATAAATTTACAAATAAAGACAATGGATCAGGTCAGCAAACAAAGGGAGTCAGTAGAGGGAAACAAGAGACTAGCTCCCTTAAGGTTTACTATACTAATAGCAGGAGTGTAAGAAATAAGATAGATGAGTTAAGATTAATTGCAAGTGCAGGAAACATAGATATTATTGCTATAACAGAGACCTGGCTCAATCTGAAAGATAGAGAGTTGCCTTCTGAATGTCACATACAAGGCTATAAATTATTCCACACTGATAGGGTCAACAGGAAGGGTGGTGTAGTAGCGATGTATGTCAGAGACAATTTAAAATGTTGTGTTAGACAAGATATAAAATTAGAAGCGTCAGACACTGAATCTGTTTGGTTACAGCTTCTTGAAGGCCGTGTAAAACTTATCTTGGGTGTGATTTATAGGCCCCCAAATCTTGATAGGGAGTGCAGTAAACTTCTATGGGATGAAATTCGTAAGGCATCTGCATATGAAAATGTTGTGCTAATGGGAGATTTCAACTTTAGACAAGTTGACTGGAGCAATTTGACAGGAAATTTAGAGTCAAGTGACTTTCTTGATACGATTCAGGATTGTTTTTTGAAACAGTTGGTGACAGAACCAACTAGAGGAAATAACCTGCTAGACTTGGTTCTTGCCAGCAGGGAATGCTAATTAATAATCTTGAGGTTAATGATGAGCTTGGGGAAAGTGATCACAAATCACTCAGTTTTAATATATCATGGAATTACCCTAATAATGACAATCAAGTCTCTGTCCCTGACTTCCGCCTGGCTGATTTCATAGGACTGAAAAATTACCTGGGTGGGCTGAACTGGAATGACCTGACAGTGGGTCAGGTAGGTAGTGATTGCCAATATGACGTTTTCCAGAGAATAGTTCTAGCTGCTCAGACAACTTATGTTCCTAATAGGGAAATCAGATCAAACAAAAATGATCCTAAATGGATGAACAATAGATTAAAACATCTCATTGGTCAAAAGAGAGGCATATATAGGCGAATCAAAAGAGGAGAGGTGCAATTAAGTAATCAATATATTCAGTTAAAGAGAGAAATAAAAAAGGGAATAAGAAAAGCAAAAAGCGACTATGAGGTTAAAGTTGCAAGAGAATCGAAAACTAACCCAAAAGGATTTTTTCAGGTATACAGAAGTAAGATTAGGGACAAGATAGGCCCACTCAAAAGTAACTCAGGTCAGCTCACCATCAATGATAAGGAAATGTGTAGAATTTTTAACACTTACTTCCTCTCAGTTTTTACACAGGAAGATACTAGCGATGTTCCAGAAATGGTAAATTATGTAGACCAGGACGATAGTGGACTGTGCACGATCGGGGTCACAAGTGACATGGTCCTTGGACAAATGGATAAATTAGAACCTGACAAATCCCCAGGCCCTGATGAACTGTATGCAGGGGTTCTGGGGGAATGTAGGGAGGAGCTTGGCAAACCTATGGCTGATCTTTTCAACATGTCACTGCAGGCTGGCATGGTGCCGGATGGGTGGAAGATTGAAAATGTAATACCTATTTTCAAAGCAGGAGACAGGTCCTTAGCTTCGAACTATAGACCAATGAGCCTAGCCTCCATAGTGGGAAAATTTGTGGAATCGATGGTTGCCAAGGCAATTCGCGGCCATCTTGAAAAGCATAGATTGATCAACGAATCTCAGCACGGTTTTGCAAGGGGGCGTTCCTGCCTTACAGATTTGATAACTTTTTTCACTGGGGTATTTGAGGAGGTAGATCATGGTAATGAATGTGATATTGTGTGTGTGGACTTCAGTAGGGCTTTTGATGGGGTCCCACATCGGAGACTGTTGAGGAGGGTTGAGGCACGTGGAATAGGAGGAGAAATTTTTTCCTGGATAGAGGCATGGTTGACAAATGGGCAGCGGAGAGTTTGCATAGGTGGGGAGAAATCAGAGTGGGGAAGCGTCACAAGTGGTGTTCCACAGGGGTCAGTGTTGGGCCCCTTGTTGTTCACAGTCTGCATGGGCGACATGGGTGAGGGAATGAATAGCGACATGAGCGGGTTTGCCGATGACACCAGGATGGGCCGTCCAATTCATTCAGATGAGGACGTTGGAGCGCTCCAGGAGGATTTGAGTGGACTGATGCAGTGGTCGGAGGGGTGGCAGATGCAGTTTGGTATAGATAGATGCAAAGTTCTAAATATTGGACAGGACAGTGACCGTGCCACATGTAAACTAAATAATGTAGATCTTGATGCTGCTGATTGCGAAAAGGATTTGGGAGTTCTGGTTGGCAGTGGTCTGGGACCGGGACAGCAGTGCATGGGTGTTCGCAATGGGGCAAACAGGGTCCTTGGCTTCATGTCGGGAAGCATAAATAATAGGAGTCCTCAGGTTGTTCTTCAACTCTGTATATCCTTGGTTGGGCCTCATCTAGATTGTGCTGCACAGTTTTGGTCGCCGTGTTGCAGAATGGATGTGGATGCTCTGGAGAACGTACAAAGGAGGATGACTAAGTTGATTCCGTGTATCAGAAATCTTCCCTATGAGGATAGACTGAGGGCCCTGAATCTGCACTCTCTAGAAAGGCGTAGAATTAGGGGTGATATGATTGAGGTATATAAATGGAAAACAGGAATAAATAAAGGGGATGTAAATAGCGTGCTAAAAATATCTTGTATTGACAGGACTCGAAGCAATGGCTTTAAGTTCGATAAATTCAGATTCAGAAGGGTTATAGGAAAGCATTGGTTTGGTAATAGAGTTGTCGATGAGTGGAACAAACTCCCGATTACAGTTATAGAGGCTAAAACGTTGTGTAGTTTTAAAAATAGGCTAGATAAATATATGAGTGGGTGCGGGTGGGTGTGAGTTGTACCTGACTAGTTTGTGCTACTAGGTCAGATGCCGTGCTCCTTCCTTAAGTGAATGTAACCTGACCTGGCTGGGTCGGGGCATTGGCTTAAGCCGGTGGGAGACTTAGACCTGCCTCGCATGGGCCAGTAGGCCTGCTGCAGTGTTCCTTCTTTCTTATGTTCTTATGTTCTTATAGGCAGTGTTATAGGCAGTGTTATAGGTAGTGTTATAGGTAGTGTTATAGGCAGTGTTATAGGTGGTTTTATAGTTAGTGTTATAGGCAGTGTTATAGTTAGTGTTATAGGCAGTGTTATAGGTAGTGTTATAGGCAGTGTTATAGGCAGTGTTATAGGTAGTGTTATAGGCAGTGTTATAGGCAGTGTTATAAGTAGTGTTATAGGCAGAGTTATAAGCAGTGTTATAGGCAGTGTTATAGGCAGTGTTATAGGTAGTGTTATAGGCAGTGTTATAGGTAGTGTTATAGGCAGTGTTATAGGTAATGCTATAGGTAGTGTTATAGGCAGTGTTATAGGCAGTGTTATATGTAGTGTTATAGGTAGATGTTATAGTGTTATAGTGAGATTATTGTAGATGTTATGAATGAAAAGAAGCTGGATGTCCTGGCTTTAAGTGAGACAAAGCTGGAGGGGGTAGGAGAGTTTCAGTGGGGAGAAATAAATGGGATTAGGTCAGGGGTTTCAAATAGAGTTAGAGCTAAAGAAGGAGTGGCAATAATGTTGAATGATCAGTTATGGCAGGTAAAGAAGGAATATAAATGTATAAATTCAAGGATTATGTGGAGTAAAATAAAGGTTGGATGTGTGAAAAGTGGGTTATAGTAAGTGTTTATGCACCTGGAGAAGAGAGAAGTGTAGAGGAGAGAGAGAGATTTTGGGAAATGTTGAGTGAGTGTGTGGGGAGTTTTGAACCAAGTGAGAGAGTAATTGTGGTTGGGGATCTTAATGCTAAAGTGGGTAAAAATGTTGTGGAGGAGTAGTAGGTAAATTTGGGGTGCCAGGGTAAATGTAAATGGGGAACCATTAATTGAGCTATGTGTAGAAAGAGGTTTGGTAATAAGTAATACATATTTTATGAAAAAGAGGATAAATAAATATACAAGGTATGATATAGCACGTAAGGAAAGTAGTTTGTTGGATTATGTATTGGTGGATAAAAGGTTGATGGGTAGGCTTCAGGATGTACATGTTTATAGAGGGGCAACGGATATATCAGATCATTATTTGGTTGTAGCTACAGTTAGAGTAAAAGGTAGATGGGACAAAAAGAAAATGGCAACAGCAAGTAAGAGAGAGGTAAAAGTGTATAAACTAAGGGAGGAGGAAGTTAGGGTGAGATATAAGCAACTATTGGCAGGAAGGTGGGCTAGTGCAAGTATGAGTAGTAGGGGGGTTGAAGAGAGTTGGGATAGTTTTAAAAATGCAGTATTAGAATGTGAGGCAGAAGTTTGTGGCTATAGGAGGGTGGGTGCAGGAGGAAAGAGGAGTGAGTGGTGGAATGAAGAAGTAAAGGGTGTGATAAAAGAGAAAAAAGTAGCTTATGAGAGGTTTTTACAAAACAGAAGTGTTAATAGAAGAGCAGAGTATATGGAGAGTAAAAGAAAGGTGAAGAGAGTGGTGAGAGAGTGCAAAAGAAGAGCAGATGAAAGAATGGGAGAGGCTCTGTCAAGAAATTTTGCTGAAAACAAGAAAATTTTTGGAGTGAGATAAACAAGGTAAGAAAGCCTAGGGAACGAATGGATTTGTCAGTTAAAAACAGAGTAGGGGAGTTAGTAGATGGGGAGCTGGAGGTATTGGGTAGTTGGCGGGAATATTTTGAGGAACTTTTAAATGTCGATGAAAAAAGGGAGGCGGTAATTTCATGTACTGGCCAGGGAGGTACAACATCGTTTAGGAGTGAAGAAGAGCAGGATGTGAGTGTGGGGGAGGTGCGTGAGGCATTACGTAGAATGAAAAGGGGTAAAGCAGCTGGAACTGACGGAATCATGACAAAAATGTTAAAAGCAGGGGGGGATATAGTGCTGGAGTGGTTGGTATTTTTGTTTAATAAATGTATGAAAGAGGGGAAGGTACCTAGGGATTGGCAGAGAGCATGTATAGTTCCTTTATATAACGGGAAGGGGGATAAAAGAGAGTGTAAAAATTATAGGGGAATTAGTTTACTAAGTATACCAGGTAAAGTGTATGGCAGGGTTATTAATGAAAGAATTAGAGGTAAGACAGAGAGTAGGATTGCAAATGAGCAAGGAGGCTTTAGAGTGGGTAGGGGATGTGTAGATCAAGTGTTTACAGTGAAGCATATATGTAACAGTATTTAGATAAAGGTAGATAAGTTTTCATTGCATTTATGGATTTAGAAAAGGCATATGATAGAGTGGATAGGGGAGCAATGTGGCAAATGCTGCAAGTGTATGGAATAGGTAGTAAGTTACTGAAGGCTGTAAAGAGTTTTTATGAGGATAGTGAGGCTCAGGTTAGGGTGTGTAGGAGAGAGGGAGATTACTTCCCGGTAAAACTAGGTCTTAGACAGGGATGTGTAATGTCACCATGGTTGTTTAATATATTTATAGATGGGGTTGTAAAAGAAGTAAATGCTAGGGTGTTGGGGAGAGGGTTGGGATTAAATTATGGGGAATTAAATGCAAAATGGGAGTTGACACAGTTACTTTTTGCTGATGATACTGTGCTTATGGGAGATTCTAAAGAAAAGTTGCAAAGGTTAGTGGATGAGTTTGGGAGAGTGTGTAAAGGTAGAAAGTTAAAAGTGAACATAGATAAGAGTAATGTGATGAGGGTATCAAACGATTTAAATAAAGAAAAATTGGATGTCACATTGGAAAGAGGGATTATGGAAGAAGTAAATGTTTTCAGATATTTGGGAGTTGACGTGTCAGCGGATAGGTTTATGAAGGATGAGGTTAACCATAGAATTGAAGGAAAAAAGATGAGTGGTGCGTTGAGGTATCTGTGGAGACAAAAAACGTTATCCATGGAGGCAAAGAAGGGAATGTACGAAAGTATAGTGGTACCAACACTCTTATATGGGTGTGAAACATGGGTTGCAAATGCTGCAGCAAGGAGGAGGCTGGAGGCAGTGGAGATGTCCTGTCTAAGGGCAATGTGTGGTGTAAATATTTTGCAGAAAATTCAGAATGTGGAAATTAGGAGGTGTGGAGTTACTAAAAGTATTTGTCAGAGGGCTGAAGAGGGGTTGTTGAGGTGGTTTGGTCATTTAGAGAGAATGGATCAAAGTAGAATGACTTGGAGAGCGTATAAATCTGTAGGGGAAGGAAGGCGGGGTAGGGGTCGTCGTAGAAAAGGTTGGAGGGAAGGGGTAAAGGAGGTATTGTGGGCGAGTGGCTTGGACTTCCAGCAAGCATGTGTGAGCGTGTTAGATAGGAGTGAATGGAGACGAATGGTTTTTGGGACATGACGATCTGTTGGAGTGTGAGCAGGGTAACATTTTGTGAAGGGATTCAGGGAAACCAGTTAATTGATTTAGCTGGACTTGAGTCCTGGAAATGGGAAGTACAATGCCTGCACTTTAAAGGAGGGGTCTGGGATAGTGACAGCTGGGAGGGACAATTCTCAGCTGTCGTATCTGAGCACTGTACTAAGTACAGTGTTATAGTTTGTTATAGGCAGTGTTATAGGTAGTGTTATAGTTTATTTTAGGCAGTGTTATAGACAGTGCTATAGGTAGTGTTATAGGCATTGTTATAGGCAGTGTTATAGGTAATGTTATAGGCAGTGTAATAGGCAGTGTTATAGGTAGTGTTATAGGTAGTGTTATAGGCAGTGTTATAGACAGTGTTATAGGTAGTGTTATAGGCAGTGTTATAGGGAATGTTATAGGTAGTGTTATAGGCAGTGTTATAGGCAGTGTTATAGGTAGTGTTATAGGCAGTGTTATAGGCAGTAAGATTTTTTTTTAATTTCTTTAAAGTGTTGATATACTTTTCTTTGCAGATGATCCTGGTACCAGAAGACTAATACTAGTACCAATACTACAAGTGATCCTGGTACCAGAAGACTAACACTAGTACCAATACTACAAGTGATCCTGGTACCAGAAAACTAACACTAGTACCAATATTATAAGTGATCCTGGTACCAGAAGACTAACACTAGTACCAATACTATAAGTGATCCTGGTACCAGAAGACTAACACTAGTACCAATAACACAAGTGATACTAGTACCAGAAGACTAACACTAGTACCAATACTACAAGTGATCCAGGTACGAGAAGACTAACACTGGTACCAATACTACAAGTGATCCTGGTATCAGAAGACTAATGCTAGTACTAGTACAAGTGATTCTGGTACTAGAGTACTAACAATAGTACCAGTACTAGTACCAATACAAGTGATTTTGGTACTAGAGTACTAACAATAGTACCAGTACAAGTGATCATGGTACTAGAGTACTAACACTAGTAACAGTACTCAGGGTCATAATGTTAGTGACTAAGTACTGAAATATATGTGTTGGCAGCACTATGTAACAACAGTGTCATAAATACAACATCTGTAGTGTCAACACAGGTGTCATAAAGCTTATGTGTCATAAATACAACATCTACAGTGTCAACACTGGTGTCATAAAGCTGATGTGTCACAATACATCTAGTGTCAACACTGGTGTCATAAAGCTGATGTGTCACAATACATCTAGTGTCAACACTTGTGTCATAAAGCTGATGTGTCACAATACATCTAGTGTCAACACTGGTGTCATAAAGCTGATGTGCCACAATACATCTAGTGTCAACACTGGTGTCATTAAGCTCGAGCAAATGTCACAACTACTGTATGATCCTCGCTCCTAACATCTGTCGACAAATCACATTATCAGGAATCATCAGGAATTTGTATGGTAAACATGATCTCAGATTACACTATAATTTTTTCATCAATATTTGTACACATGTAACAACATCAACATGTAATGTGCTAAATTTATTTGAGGTCTATAGTGATAATTATATAGTGTGTATTAGTATTGTTAAATATTTCTTGTATATATTGAAAGTACTATATATGTGACTAGTACACAGTAGTAAGACATTCATAACTGATAGTAACCATTGACCCCATACAGTTTTAACACTTAACAGTGTTTAAATATAATAATACATTAATGAAATATTTATTTTCAGTGTAAACAAATATTAACAAAAATCTATTTTGGTTCAGCACTTTTTAATTCGTGTGCAAGACTTATTAAGTCAGTGGTCGTTATGTCTACAATAAGTGAAAGAGAATGTGTTCAAGAATCACGCGTTATAGTTCACACAGAAGAGAAATTACAGCAATATACCGAGTGTCTGAAAGATGTTAAATTAAAATTGAAAAATGTATCGGATATGAAAACTCGACAAGACAAAACACTTCAGTGTTCAGTTTGTCTGAAGGAATTTTTAAAGAAATTTCATCTACTAAGACATATGAAAATCCATAGTGGGGAGAAGCCACATCAATGTTCAGTGTGTTTGAAGGAGTTTTCACAAAAACAAGATTTAATAACTCATGTGAGAATTCACACTGGAGAAAAGCCATACCAGTGTTCAGAGTGTCTCAAAGACTTTTCCCAAAAATCTAATTTGGCAAGACACATGAGAACTCACACTGGAGAGAAGCCACATAAGTGTTCCAAGTGCATCAAAGAATTCTCCCAAAAATGTGACTTAATTAAACACATGAGAGTTCACACTGGAGAGAAACCTTATAAGTGTTCGGAGTGTCAAAAAGACTTTTCCCAAAAATATCATTTAATTAATCACATGAGAGTTCACACAGGTGCAAAACCATATCATTGCTCAGAGTGCCTCAAAAACTTCTCCCAAAAATTTGTTTTAATACAACACATGAAAACTCACACTGGGGAGAAGCCATATCAGTGTTCAGAATGTCTAAAAGACTTCTCCTCAAAAACTAATTTAGTAAAACATATTAGAATTCATACCGGACAGAAACCATATCAATGTTCTGAATGTCAGAAAAACTTTTCCCAAAAATCTCACTTAAAATACCACAAAAAAATCCATACTAAAGAGAAACTACATCAGTGTCCAGAATGTTTAAAAAACTTTTACCATCAACCTAATTTAGTAAAACACATGAGAATTCATATAACTTAAAAGTCACTTCAGTGTCTTATTTATAAAATAGTTAAACCATTGAAGCTAGCTGGCCCAGTGGCTAACGCGTCGGTCTGGAGTTTTGAGACTCTCTGATCGCGGGTTCTAACCACACCTGTGGTATGGTTTGTTTGCAATTGTGTCATTACGATTTCGTGAGTCAGTTATAAAATAGTTCTCATAAAAATATTTAATAACATAAGAAAAGACGTATGGAAGGAAAATGTTACCAGTGTGCAGAGTGTTTGTTAGACTTTATATTATGTAATGCAGTAATATGCATGGAAATTGCTTTTCTAAATTATTTATATAATTGTCAGACACAACAACATCTTGGGATCTTGATGTAGGGAATTCTTCAGTGCTGACGTAACCTATAGTCATGACCTACTTACACTAGTGAATTTGTCCACTGGTGATGCTACCTCCAACTGCTTCACCTCATCTGCCTAACCTATAGTCATGACCTGCTTACACTAGTGGATTTCTCCACTGGTGTTGCTACCTCCAACTGCTTCACCTCACCTGTCTGCAGTATATAAGCCCCTCTCCTCCAGGCATATACAGTGGAACCCCGGTTTTTGCACGCTCCAGTTATCGGACGTTTCGGTTTTCAGACCGTTTTTTTGTGCGAAATTTTGCTTCAGATATCAGACTTTATCCCGGATATTAGACGTATGATACGCGTCTGCCCTCCTGGCCGCCCGGGGAACTCTGCCACTACAACTCTCAGTCTGCCTATGTCACTGGTCGAGTGAGCATTACTTTGCTCATTCCAAAACATTTCGTAATCCTTGTTTTTGGTGCTTGTTTTTTAATTGTACTATGTGAAATAAGCCAGCATGGGCCCAAAGAAAGTTTCTAGTGCCAGCCCTTTGATAAAGAAGGTGAGAAACACGATAAAAATAAAGAAAGAGATTGTAGAAAAATATGCCAACAAGAGTCTTCAATAAAGGTATGTAATGTTTATATTTATTTATATTTATTTATCATTGTTTTGTGTATGTAAAACTACAGTGGACCCCCGGTTAACGAACACCCCGGAAATCGTACAATTATGTAAGTACAGTGGACCCCCGAGTATCGTAAGGCTCATATTTCGTAAAAATCATGTTTTGTAAGCTTTTTTCGATTTCGTGTATCGTAAAATCCCTCGTGTTTCATAATGTATTAGACCTGTCCGCCTGCTCCGCGCCTGCGCAGGACGCCTGTCAGTGAAGCGTTGTTTACCATTGAGAGAACATTACCCAGCGCGCTCTTTCAAACATTCACAATACATTTGGTGTCTTTTTTGGTGGTTTAGTGATTGTCACTGTGAAATAAGTCACCATGGGTCCAAAGAAGCTTCCTAGTGGCATCCCAGTGGTAGCATTCATGCAGGGAGTGTAGCATTCATGCAGGGAGTGTAGCATTCATGCAGGGAGTGTAGCATTCATGCAGGGAGTGTAGCATTCATGCAAGGAGTGTAGCATTCATGCAGGAGTGTAGCATTCATGCAGGGAGTGTAGCATTCATGCAGGAGTGTAGCATTCATGCAGGGAGTGTAGCATCATGCAGGGAGTGTAGCACTCATGCAGGGAGTGTAGCAGTTCATGCAGGGATGTAGCAGGCATGCGGACGTGAGGTGAGGTGTAGCATTCATGCAGGGAGTGTAGCATTCATGCAGGGAGTGTAGCATTCATGCAGGTAGTGTAGCATTCATGCAGGGAGTGTAGCAAGCATGCAGGGAGTGTAGCAGGCATGCAGGGAGTGTAGCAGGCATGCAGGGAGTGTAGCATTCATGCAGGTAGTGTAGCATTCATGCAGGTAGTGTAGCATTCATGCAGGGAGTGTAGCAAGCATGCAGGGAGTGTAGCAGGCATGTAGGGAGTGTAGCATTCATGCAGGGAGTGTAGCATTCATGCAGGCAGTGTAGCATTCATGCAGTGAGTGTAGCAGGCATGCAGGGAGTGTAGCAGCCATGCAGGGAGTGTAGCAGGCATGCAGGGAGTGTAGCAAGCATGCAGGGAGTGTAGCAGGCATGCAGGGAGTGTAGCATTCATGCATTAAAAGAAAAAGAAGGGAAGTAACCCCAGAGAAGGACTTGTTACCTGAAGTCCTTTTGGAGGGGGATTCCCCTTCCAACCACTAACACCCTGCCCCTGTCATCATCCCTATCTTCCTGCAACTCTTCAATAAAGGTAAGTAAATGTATATATATATATATATATATATATATATACAGTGGTACCCCGACTTACGATGTTATCATCTTACGTTATTTTCGATAACCGATATTTATAACGTAAGAAATTTGACTGTGACTTACGATGTTTGCTTCGTCTAACGACATTCGTACCGGACGTGTCCGCTTGGCGCCCAGCTGAGCGCGCACTCCAGGGAGCGTCAGTGCTATTGTTTACAAGCGAGAGCGACCACCCACCCACACCCACGCATTCATACCAGTATATTGTCATTATTCCACTGTTTTTAGTGCTTGCAACTGCTAAATAAGCTACCATGGGTCCAAGGAAAGCTCCTAGTGGTAATCCTGTGGCAAAGAGGAACAGAAATATATGTACGATAGAACTGAAGAAGGAGATAATAGAAAAATATGAAAGTGGAGTGCGTATCAGTGAGCTGGCCAGGCTGTATGGTAAACCCTTTTCTACCATCGCTACCATTGTGGCCAAGAAAAATTCAAGTAAAATCAAGGAAGCTGTTGTTGCAAAGGGTTCATGAGTGATCACAAAACACAGACCACAAGTGCTGGAAAATGTGGAAAGGTTGTTGTTGGTGTGGATCAACGAGAAACAGTTAGCAGGAGATACTGTTTCGGAGGCAATAATATGTGAAAAAGCAAGGCAGTTGCATGATGATCTCGTTAAGAAAATGCCTGCAACGAGTGATGAAGTGAGCGAATTTAAAGCCAGCAGAGGCTGGTTTTACAAATTTAAGAATCGAAGTGGCATACATAGTGTTGTGAGGCATGGTGAGGCAGCCAGTTGTGACAAAAGTGCGGCTGAAAAATATGTGCCTGAATTCCAGGAGTACCTAGAGGCTGAACAATTCCTCCCCCAACAAGTGTTTAATTGTGATGAAACAGGCCTGTTTTGGAAGAAAATGCCCAACAGGACCTACATTACTCAGGAGGAAAAGGCACAGCCAGGACATAAGCCTATGAAAGACAGGCTAACTTTGATGCTTTGTGCCAGTGCCAGTGGTGATTGCAAAGTGAAGCCTTTACTGGTGTATCTTTTGAAAATCCCGAGTGTTTGGCAGATGCGGTGTCAGCAAGTCTAACTTGTGTGTGATGTGGAGGTCTAACAAAAAGGCATGGGTCACAAAGGACATTTTCTTAGATTGGTTCAATGGCGTGTTTGGCCCCAGTGTGAAGAAATATCTATTGGACAATAATTTGCCACTTAAGTGCCTCCTGATAATGGACAATGCTCCTTGTCATCCTCCAAACTTGGTAGAAAATTGTGGAGGAGTTTAAATTCATCAAAGTGAAGTTCTTGCCCCCTAATACCACTCCTCTCCTCCAGCCCATGGACCAGCAGGTCATTTCCAACTTTAAAAACTCTACACCAAAGCAATGTTTCAAAAGTGCTTTGATGTGACCCGAAAATGAATATAACCCTAAGAGAATTTTGGAAAAACATTTCCATATGCTGCATTGTGTAAACCTTATAGGTAAGGCTTGGGAGGGAGTGACTACCAGGACTTTGAACTCTGCCTGGAGAAAATTGTGGCCAGACTGTGTCCTAGAGAGGGATTTTGAAGGTTTTGGGGCTGAGCCTCAGAACCCTGAGCTTGAGCCTGAGCCTGAGCCTGTTGTGGAAGAAATTGTGGAATTGGGCAAGTCTTTGGGGTTAGAGGTGAGGGGTGAGGATGTGGAACAGTTGGTGGAGGAGCACAAGGAAGAGCTAACCACTGAAGATCTGCAAGAGCTTCAACAACAACTGCAACAAGAGACCAGTGGTCAGGACAATGGTTCAGAGGAGGAGGAGGAGGTGGAACAAAAATGGAATAATGTGCCTTCTTCAAGGATTATGGAGATCTGTGCCAAATGGAGTGATGTGCAAGCATTTATGGATGAATATCACCCTAACCATGCTGTTGCAGGCCGTGCTGGCAACTTGTACAATGACACAGTGGTGTGTCATTTCAGGGATGTGTTAAAGAATCGCCAGACACAGAGCTCCCTGGACAAATTTATTGTTAGAAAGAGGTCCAGTGACTCTCAAGCTGGTCCTAGTGGCATTCAAAGAAAAGGAAGTAACCCCAGAAAAGGACTTGGTACCTGCAGTGTTAATGGAAGGATTCCCCTTCCAAACACTAGCATACTACTCCACCTTCTCCCCTCCTCCCGTCCTCCACACATCAACAACTCTTCAATAAATGTAAGTGACATGTTATTGTTCAATATTTACATGTGTATTTAGGTATTCTTTATTAAATTCTTTATTATTTAATGTCAAAAAGTTCTAAAAAATATTTTATTTAACTACTTTTGGAAGTCTTGGACGGATTAAATTTATTTCCATTATTTCTTATGGGGAAAATTGATTCGTGTAACGATTGTTTCGCCTTAAAATATGCCCTCTCTGACGGATTAATATCGTAAGTCGGGGTACCACTGTATATATATACAGTGGTACCCCGGTTTACGATATTTTTTCATTCCAGAATGCTGTTCAAGTGCCATTACCAAACGAATTTATCTCCTTAAGAAATGTTGTAAAATAGACTAGTCCTTTTAGACCCCCAAAATTACACTTACAAAAGCATTTAAAAAAATAAACTTACATAAAAGGGTGAGTTTGGGGACCATCGTAAACCAGGGTACCACTGTATATAGTTTTTTATTATTTAGTATGTCAAAAATTTTGGGTGGAACGGATTAATTGTATTTACATTATTTCTTATGGGAAAAAAGGTTTCGAATTTCATAAATTTTGTGTTAAGTAATAGCTCCTGGAACGGATTAATTACGATAGTCGAGGGACCACTATGTAATATTATAAGTGCTTGTGGAAGTGTATTT
>WNWK01033724.1:0-20946 GCA_009830355.1 Cherax destructor | reverse complement strand
GATCTTGGGGTGAGTATAATACCGAGCACATCTCCTGAGGCACACATCAATCAGATAACTGCTGCAGCATACGGGCAGCTGGCAAACCTAAGAATAGCATTCCAATACCTCACTAAGGAATCGTTCAAGACTCTGTACACCATATACGTCAGGCCCATACTGGAGTATGCAGCAATGGTTTGGAATCCACACCTGGTCAAGCACGTCAAGAAATTAGAGAAAGTGCAAAGGTTTGCAACAAGACTAGTCCCGGAGCTAAGGGGATTGTCTTACGAAGAAAGGTTAAGGGAAATCGGCCTGACGACACTAGAGGACAGGAGGGTTAGGGAAGACATGATAACGACATATAAAATACTGCGAGGAATAGATAAGGTGGACAGAGACAAGATGTTCGAGAGATGGGACACAGAAACAAGGGGTCACAATTGGAAGTTGAAGACTCCTATGAGTCAAAGGGATGTTAGGAAGTATTTTTTCAGTCATAGAGTTGTCAGGAAGTGGAATAGCCTAGAAAGTGACGTAGTGGAGGCAGGAACCATACATAGTTTTAAGACGAGGTTTGATAAAGCTCATGGAGCAGGGAGAGAGAGGACCTAGTAGCAATCAGTGAAGAGGCGGGGCCAGGAGCTATGACTCGACCCCTGCAACCACAAATAGGTGAGTAGAAATTGGTGAGTACATGTGCACACACACACACACACAACACACATAATTAATATAGTATTTGCTTTGATTTCGTAAGGTGAAATCAAGGATCTTTCCTTAATTCCTGGTATGACTTAACAAATATTTGATGACAGTTCTTTTCCACAGGTCTGAGCAAAGCCACATATACCAAGCCTTTTCAAATGTTGAACGTTTCCGGGAGATAGGACCCCTTGTTTTTCTAGATTGCAAAAAAAAAAAAACTTAACCAGGTCAACAAAATTAGTGGCACCGAGGCCTGGTCACACACCGGGCCTGGTCACACACCGGGCCTGGTCACACACCGGGCCTGGTCACACACCGGGCCTGGGGGGCGTTGATCACCGAAACCCTCTATAGATATACCAATAGTAGGAGCGAAAATTTACCCATATCCTAGAGCTGTGTGTTGGTCCCGGGTGAGCTCAGCTCTCAACAGGATGGCAGCGAATTCCGGGTTAGCATGTTGTGACCATCCACTTTGTTCTATGAGGTTGTTTAATTTTCTGACACCTAAACATTCAGTTTTTCCGTCTCATTATTCTCAGTCCCTTATATATGTAATCTAATAAATGATCTTTGCCACTCTAGTGGCGCCATGTTGAAGAACTTTTGACTGACCTTTATCACTTCAATAAATAATATTTTCCTTCCGAGTTTTAGCAGATCAATATTCTTAGTAATTTCTAACTTGTGAAGTTGATCAAGAGGGTTGAAGACAGATTAACCAACTTATTCTGTAGAACCAATTTCGGCAACACTTGTTCACTGAGACACTCTCGTAAAAAAATACTTATTTTAATAAAGTTTTATGGCCTTAAGAACAGATTTTTAAGAGAAAACAGCAAAGGAAGAGGATGGAAAAAGTTTAGAGAATCGCGATAAAAGTTGGTTAATTGAATTCATTATTCAATAATCGCCAAGAAGCGATACAAGATGCAAAACAACCACGTGAGGGAGTTGAATGATATCTCTAGGCCTTTCTTGTTGCGATTAACATCATCAGCAGCTTGCAATGTATATTGATCTGCTAAAATATGAAAGGAAAATGTTATTTGTTGAAGCGACAAAGGTCAAACAACATGGTCCCACTCGAGTGCCAAGATCATTTATTACATTACATATATAGGGAATTGAGAACAATGAAACGAAAAAGTGAATGTTTTTATGCTATAAAATTAAACAATATCATAGAACAAAGTGGTTGGTGCCAATATGGTAACCTGCATTTCGCTATTCACCTGTCGAGTGATGAGCTAACACAGGATCAACACAGACCTAGAATATGTTTCGCGCCAACTAATGGTGGCACTAATTATGTTGAACTTGCTAAATATTTTTTGCAGTCTGGAAAAATAGTTGACTAATTCCCGGAAACATTCAACATCTGTATATGTGGAACCGAATTGTTCTCAAAAATTTGTTAAGTCATACCATGAATTAAAGATCTTATATTTCACATTACGATAACAGACAAAGCAAATGCAATAGTAATTTTGGACAACGTAGATTATAGTGGAAAAATGAACATTTTATCAGAAGACAGTTAAACGTATGTGTCCTAATAAGAACCCGTTGGCCTAGGTTAATAGCAAGTTTAATAAACAACTTAGAACCCTATTGAGAGGTAATGAAGAACTGATTAAACAGTTATGAGCCAGGTCAGCGACACTCATATGTAGGCTTTGTTTGATTAAAACTAACAAGTCCGGTTTTCCAGCGAGAACTATTACTAGCACGGTGGGTCGGCGAATTAGTTTGTCAAAATGCTTGGTAAAAATATTAACTCCAATGCTTCGCACTATCTCTGAAGCCCACGTAAAAAACAACGTTGACCTCTTTGACAAATTGCAAAATGTTAACATATCTAATGATTATACAGTAGTAAGTTGTGACGTCACGGCGTTGTTGACCCGAGTTCCTGTGTCATTCAATAAGAACACTATTACTGAGTTGATTAAGTTGTGTGTAATTGATTGCAAGTTTGAGTTTGAAGGGGAATATTACCGCCTGGGAAGGCTATCTTGCCCTCGGGAGCCTAGGTTGCCTGGAAAATATTTGCCCTGGGAAGCTATCCTGCCCTGGGAAGCTATCTTGCCCTGGGAAGCTATCTTGCCCTGGGAAGCTATCTTGCCCTGGGAAGCTATCTCTGCCCTGGGAAGCTATCTTGCCCTAAGATCTGCATGGAAGCTATCCTTGCCCTGGGAAGCTATCTTGCCCTGGGAAGCTATCTTGCCCTGGGAAGCTATCTTGCCCTGGGAAGCTATCTTGCCCTGGGAAGCTATCTTGCCCTGGGAAGCTATCTTGCCCTGGGAAGCTATCTTGCCCTGGGAAGCTATCTTGCCCTGGGAAGCTATCTTGCCCTGGGAAGCTATCTTGCCCTGGGAAGCTATCCTGCCCTGGGAAGCTATCCTGCCCTGGGAAGCTATCTTGCCCTGGGAAGCTATCTTGCCCTGGGAAGCTATCTTGCCCTGGGAAGCTATCTTGCCCTGAGAAGCTATCTTGCCTGGGAAGCTATCCTTGCCCTGGGAAGCTATCTGCCCTGGAAGCTATCTTGCTGGGAAGCTATCTTGCCCTGGGAAGCTATCCTGCCTGGAAGCTATCTTGCCCCGGGAAGCTATCTTGCCCTGGGAAGCTATCTTGCCCTGGGAAGCTATCTGCCCTGGGAAGCTATCCTGCCTGGGAGCTATCTTGCCTGCCCTGGGAAGCTATCTGCCCTGGGAAGCTATCCTGCCCTGGGAAGCTATCTTGCCCTGGGAAGCTATCTTGCCTGGGAAGCTATCTTGCCCTGGGAAGCTATCTTGCCCTGAGAAGCTAAGTGGTTCGGATATGTGGCTGACATCTTGTGTCTTTGGCTGAATGATATGGACCTGGACACATTTTTACCAAACCTTAATACTGTTGTCCCGAATATTAAATTCACCTTGGAGGAAGGAGTGAAATCTAAACTTCTATTCCTAGATGTATTAATACACCGGATTGATAAAAAGTTGAAGTTTATTATATAGGAAGGCCACTAATGTGTGTTCATATATTCATTACTATTCCAACCACCAGACAAGAGTAACAAGGAGTATCTTTCTCACTAAGTTTCTGAGAGCTTACCAGGTGCCCACTACAAAGTTTTTCGATGAGAAAATTAGGAAAATGTCCAATATTGCCACGAAATTGTGGTACCCTGGGGAGTTTATTACATCAGCGTTGCTGACAACTAGGTAAAGTTATCATTGGACTGGTTCTCAGGTAACACCTCGGATCAAGAATGTGCTGGTTCTCTCATACAATGAGAATTTATCTGTCCTGTTGAATACCTTAAAAAGATTCAACTTACAAGTAGTTTTTAAAAAATCGCAAACTGTTAAAAGCATTTCGAAAAAGAATTCTCTTTAACACTGTGTCGGTGGTGTCTATAGGCAAGGTTGCAATGGCTGCAACTTACGTGGACAGACCAGCAACCATCTTGGTGTCAGGATAACAACAACAATATTCGATACAAACTGCATAGGAATCTAATGAGATTTTCAACCACATTACAGCCTGCAATAAATTTGAAAATTGGTCAGAAGCCAGAGTCATGGTTCCTTGCTCCTCTTGACTGCAACAAAATAGTTGAGAATCAGCAATTATAAAACATGAAAAATGTTCATTAAATAGTAATAGTTGATGTCTATTCAAACTTGATAACTTTATAATTGAAGGCGATGTACACAATCTGAAGCTGGATTTCTACCTGAACTCGTTGGACTATTGTAAATGTGGTTCTATGTTGACGAACCAAGTATCATTTAGATTCTGCTGCTGCCACTCAACCTGCTGCTGCCACTCAACCTGCTGCTGCCACTCAACCTGCTGCTGCCACTCAACCTGCAGTAGGCTCATTAAAGCCGCATATAACATCTTCAACCCAGACAAGAATAATTTAATCTCTAAAATAGAAATTAAAGTAAACTTTCAGATTTATTCTCTGAGAGAAATACACACACACACCACCCCGGTGGCCTAGTGGTAAAGCTCTCTTCACCACGGGCCAGGTTCAATTCGAAGGCGAAACATTCGAAGTGTTTCCTTACACACACACACACACACAGGCCTAGTGTCAAATCGACATGTGCCTAGGACAAAATGGTAACTAACACACAGCTGATAGACCTTCTTGTTCATGACTCTTACACTGTAATTTTATTTACTAGTATGTTAGTCTACTATTCCGGTATATTACTGCATTGTTCTGTGTTGTTGTAGACTGAGCTGTTCTTATGTGTTACTAAACTGCTCTTATGTGTTACTGTTCCTGTTCTTACTTATTACTTTACCCTTCATTCTGAACATGCCACTGATGTTCAGATTAAGGAGACAGAAGGTGGGTAGAGTAGTGCACATGTCAGAAAATAACTTAATCTACTCCATCGAAGATTAAAGTCTGAATCGGAAGAGAATTTGTTTTGCACAATAACAAATTTTGAAAGCAACTAACAGAAACTTCGTAATAAAAATGTAATCATAGTGTGTGATTTAAATTTCACTCAAATTATCAGAAATATTTCACTTGAAATCTTGAGTCTTGCGACTTGCTGGGTTAAGATCTGTTTTTAAAACACTTTGTGAGTGAATCAACAAGGAAAATATCTGGAGTTGACTGGTGTCACTTGACGATGTTTTCTCTCCATCAACACCTGACACACACTAGCATCAAGACCTGACACACACTAGCATCAAGACCTGACACACACTAGCATCAAGACCTGACACACACTAGCATCAAGACCTGACACACACTAGCATCAAGACCTGACACACACTAGCATCAAGACCTGACACACACTAGCATCAAGACCTGACACACACTAGCATCAAGACCTGACACACACTAGCATCAAGACCTGACACACACTAGCATCAAGACCTGACACACACTAGCATCAAGACCTGACACACACTAGCATCAAGACCTGACACACACTAGCATCAAGACCTGACACACACTAGCATCAAGACCTGACACACACTAGCATCAAGACCTGACACACACTAGCATCAAGACCTGACACACACTAGCATCAAGACCTGACACACACTAGCATCAAGACCTGACACACACTAGCATCAAGACCTGACACACACTAGCATCAAGACCTGACACACACTAGCATCAAGACCTGACACACACTAGCATCAAGACCTGACACACACTAGCATCAAGACCTGACACACACTAGCATCAAGACCTGACACACACTAGCATCAAGACCTGACACACACTAGCATCAAGCACCACTGACACACACTAGCATCAAGACCTGACACACACTAGCATCAACACCTGAACACACTAGCATCAAGACCTGCACACACTAGCATCAAGACCTGACACACTAGCATCAAGACCTGCACACACTAGCATCAAGACCTGACACACACTAGCATCAAGACCTGACACACACTAGCATCAGCACCTGACACACACTAGCATCAAACCTGCACACACTAGCATCAAGACCTGACACACACTAGCATCAAGACCTGACACACACTAGCATCAAGACCTGACACACACTAGCATCAAGACCTGACACACACTAGCATCAAGACCTGACACACACTAGCATCAAGACCTGACACACACTAATAAAGAACATTTAATGCTGTATAAAGTGTGTAAACAACATATATTCTTCAGAAAATAATGTTACATAAAAACTGTCCTTAGTAAATATATCAAAGACTGAACAACACTTGCCACAAAAGATCCCACATTTACATAGTAATAAAAAATGGAATTTTTAATCTTATAAATTAATAAAGCAAGTAATATAATAAACATGAATATGGTTATTGTTTATAAATTACTGATTATTAATTTAATTTCATTCATAACATTGTCACAAAGACATCAAATGGCGGTGTAATAAAGTTATCTCACGTGAGTAAGAATAAAGATAGTGTTTGACCTGGTGACCATCAGGGCCCCAGTGCTGGATCTCACAGTGTTTGACCTGGTGACCATCAGGGCCCCAGTGCTGGATCTCACAGTGTTTGACCTGGTGACCATCAGGGCCCAGTGCTGGATCTCACAGTGTTTGACCTGGTGACCATCAGGGCCCAGTGCTGGATCTCACAGTGTTTGACCTGGTGACCATCAGGGCCCAGTGCTGGATCTCTCAGTGTTTGACCTGGTGACCATCAGGGCCCCAGTGCTGGATCTCTCAGTGTTTGACCTGGTGACCATCAGGGCCCCAGTGCTGGATCTCACAGTGTTTGACCTGGTGACCATCAGGCCAGGCTGGATCTCCAGTGTTTGACCTGGTGACCATCAGGCCCAGGCTGGATCTCACAGTGTTTGACCTGGTGACCATCAGGCCCAGGCTGATCTCACAGTGTTTGACCTGGTGACCATCAGGGCCCAGGCTGGATCTCACAGTGTTTGACCTGGTGACCATCAGGCCCAGTGCTGATCTCCAGTGTTGACCTGGTGACATCAGCCAGTGCTGGATCTCACAGTGTTTGACCTGGTGACCATCAGGCCCAGGCTGGATCTCACAGTGTTTGACCTGGTGACCATCAGGCCAGTGCTGGATCTCACAGTGTTTGACCTGGTGACATCAGGCCCAGTGCTGGATCTACAGTGTTGACCGTGACCATCAAAGCCAGGCTGGATCTCACAGTGTTGACCTGGTGACCATCAGGGCCCAGTGCTGGATCTCACAGTGTTTGACCTGGTGACCATCGGGCCAGGCTGGATCTCACAGTGTTTGACCTGTGACATCAGGCCCAGGCTGGATCTCACAGTGTTTGACCTGGTGACCATCAGGCCCAGTGCTGATCTCACAGTGTTTGACCTGGTGACCATCAGGCCCAGGCTGATCTCACAGTGTTGACCTGGTGACCATCAGGCCCAGTGCTGGATCTACAGTGTTTGACCTGTGACATCAGGCCCAGGCTGGATCTCAGTGTTTGACTGGTGACCATCAGGCCCAGGCTGATCTCCAGTGTTTGACCTGGTGACCATCAGGCCCAGGCTGGATCTCACAGTGTTGACCTGGTGACCATCAGGCCCAGTGCTGATCTACAGTGTTTGACCTGGTGACCATCAGGCCCAGGCTGATCTCACAGTGTTTGACCTGGTGACCATCAGGCCCAGTGCTGGATCTCACAGTGTTTGACCTGGTGACCATCAGGCCCAGGCTGGATCTCCAGTGTTGACCTGGTGACCATCAGGGCCCAGTGCTGGATCTCACAGTGTTTGACCTGGTGACCATCAGGGCCCAGGCTGATCTCAGTGTTTGACCTGGTGACCATCAGGCCCGTGCTGGATCTCAAGTGTTTGACCTGGTGACCATCAGCCCAGTGCTGGATCTACAGTGTTTGACCTGGGACCATCAGGGCCCAGTGACTACAGTGTGCCGGGACATCAGGCAGGCTGTCTCAGTGTTTGACCTGGTGACATCAGCCGGCTGATTCAGTGTTTGAGTATCAGCCCGTGTCTCACAGTGTTTGACCTGGACCATCAGGAGGCTGATCATGTTACTGGACCACGGCAGGCTGATCTACAGTTTTGACGACCATCAGGCCAGGCTGGTCTCCGTGTTTGACCTTGACACAGGGCCAGGCTGGATCTGTTGACCTGATGGGCCAGGTGGATCTCACAGTGTTGACGTGACCACAGGCGGCTGATCTACGTTTGACCTGGTGACACAGGCCAGGGATCACAGTGTTTGCCGACATCAGGCCAGGCTGACCACATGTTTGACGGACATCAGCCCGCGATTCACAGTGTTGACGGGACCATCAGGCAGGCGATCTCACAGTGTTACCTGGACCATCGGGCGGCTGATTCACAGTGGGTGACCATCAGGCCAGGTGGATCTCACAGTGTTGACCTGGGATCGGCAGGCTGATCATGTTTGACCTGGCATCGGGCCTGCTGATTCCAGTGTTGACCTGGACAGGCCAGGTGATCTCAGTGTTTGACCTGGCCATCAGGCCAGGCTGGATCTCACAGTGTTTGACTGGTGACCAAGGCCAGCGTCTCAGTGTTTGACTGTATGGCCGGCTGATCTCACAGTGTTGACCTGTGACCATCGGCCCGGCGATCACAGTGTTGACCTGGTGACCATCGGCCCACTGGATTCCAGTGTTTGACCTGCCATCGGCCCGGCGGATCTCAGTGTTGACTGGGACCATCAGGCCCAGGCTGATCTCACATGTTTGACTGGGACCATGGCCAGGTGGATCTCACGTGTTTGACCTGGTGACCATCAGCAGGCTGGTCTCAGTGTTTGACCTTGACCATGGCCAGGCTGGATCTCACAGTGTTTGACCTGGTGACCATCAGGGTCCCAGTGCTGGATCTCACAGTGTTTGACCAGGTGACCATCAGGGTCCCAGTGCTGGATCTCACAGTGTTTGACCAGGTGACCATCAGGGTCCTAGTGCTGGATCTCTCAGTGTTTGACCTGGTGACCATCAGGGCCCCAGTGCTGGATCTCACAGTGTTTGACCAGGTGACCATCAGGGCCCCAGTGCTGGATCTCTCAGTGTTTGACCTGGTGACCATCAGGGTCCCAGTGCTGGATCTCACAGTGTTTGACCTGGTGACCATCAGGGTCCCAGTGCTGGATCTCACAGTGTTTGACCTGGTGACCATCAGGGTCCCAGTGCTGGATCTCACAGTGTTTGACCTGGTGACCATCAGGGTCCCAGTGCTGGATCTCACAGTGTTTGACCTGGTGACCATCAGGGCCCCAGTGCTGGATCTCACAGTGTTTGACCTGGTGACCATCAGGGGCCCAGTGCTGGATCTCACAGTTTTTGACCCGGTGACCATCAGGGCCCCAGTGCTGGATCTCACAGTGTTTGACCTGGTGACCATCAGGGTCCCAGTGCTGGATCTCACAGTGTTTGACCAGGTGACCATCAGGGCCCCAGTGCTGGATCTCTCAGTGTTTGACCTAGTGACCATCTGGGTCCCAGTGCTGGATCTCACAGTGTTTGACCTGGTGACCATCAGGGTCCCAGTGCTGGATCTCACAGTGTTTGACCTGGTGACCATCAGGGTCCCAGTGCTGGATCTCAGTGTTTGACCTGGTGACCATCAGGGTCCCAGTGCTGGATCTCACAGTGTTTGACCAAGTGACGATCAGGGCCCCAGTGCTGGATCTCACAGTGTTTGACCTGGTGACCATCAGGGTCCCAGTGCTGGATCTCACAGTGTTTGACCTGGTGACCATCAGGGTCCCAGTGATGGATCTCACAGTGTTTGACCTGGTGACCATCAGGGTCCCAGTGCTGGATCTCACAGTGTTTGACCTGGTGACCATCAGGGCCCCAGTGCTGGATCTCACAGTGTTTGACCTGGTAACCATTAGGGTCCCAGTGCTGGATCTCACAGTGTTTGACCTGGTGACCATCAGGGCCCCAGTGCTGGATCTCACAATGTGGCTGTGTGTTGCGCCTCTACTACCTTACCCCTGTTGATAATGTGTATTTCCTTTAATAGTACATTGGGTTCATTTTCTTTAGTAGCTAAATTGTAAACGATCGTTCTTGTATTATTAAGATTATTTGTTTGTATATTATATATTATGTGGCCACATCGGTTAAGTTCTAGTGTATTATGGTGCTTTATGTTACCAGTCTGTGTACCCGTGGAAGGTAAAGATAAGGAGTCAAATCTCCAATAAACCCTATTCGATTTTTATACAACTCCCCCTCCCCCCTCCTTTCCCCTTTGTGTCAAGAGGTGGTGGTCGAAGTCACGTGACCTACCTAACTTTCACACTGGCTGTAGAAGGTTGAGTCAGTGTGCAGATACAGGTCAATGAGAGAACACTTCTGCTCTGCTCTTATAAACTGACTGTTGTTGGCTTTCTACAATTTGTATATTCTGATAAATTGTATAATTAACTGATCTAGTATTAAGACTAGATATTTCACTCTGAAGGAAATCTGTATATACGTCATATTCTACAGATTTAATGTCTCTCTGTAACCATATATTTTAAGGCATAGTCTTGGAAACTTTGTGCTGTATAACCCCTGTGGTTTAGCGCTTCTTTTTTATTATAATAATAATGATTGGAAACTTTGTGAAGTAGACACATCAGTAGGCATTCTTTACAAGGATACTGTATATCGAGATAATTTTACTTGCCTTATGTTTATATTATCTATACAATTACTTCATTAAAATAAGTTTTATTGAAAATTATTATTACCCCCAAACTCTCTGCCTATAACTGTTATGCTCTAACCAGGAAGAATGGTTATACTTATGGTCGTATATAGACGTCTGAGCGTAACACTGTGTACCTTCTTAATTCATTCTTATTTTTTCCGTATAGTTTGTGCAATGGTTAATTACCTATTTGTAATTACTTATTAATATTAATTATCCTGGAGCTCATAACACTACTTAAATACTCAGTAAACGTTTTTCATCAATGCTTCTTCAATAACATTTTAATTCGTTTTATGATGAATCAATGTAACTTTTAAACAGGTTTTACCAACTAAAAATAATTTAATTAGCAGTTATGAAGTTATTAATTTAAATAATGTGAACGTCACTATGGTTAGTTAGACGACAATCCACCTAGACATTATCACTATAGTGTAACAGACAATTCATGGTACAGTATATGCTAACTTCTGTACATCACAGATCACAAAAGGTAAAGAGGAAAGAAGTGGAAGAGACAAATCAGGTCAAATCACGATTGTTCTGAATATTAGAACATTTGGCAATGTACTGGAAAAGCCAAGAATCTACAGAGGCAATTCCAGGACTAAGAGGCATATATGAGGGCTGATTCAACAAGACAGAATCTTTGAAGGCTAGAAGAAGCTTAGATAGTTTAAGCAGAGGACCAATTAATGGGGCAACTGTGATTTCTGATGTAACAGAATGAAGTATTATTGATGTCAGCAAGGCGAACATGTCTTTTATGCCTTTTAATTCCTTCAGAAAGGGAACGGCCAGTTTAACAATATCAAAATACTAATTCCGTTCAATCCTCAAGGGTTTCAGACTTACATGAAATGGGTCCTGATCAGAAAAATTTTTTGGTAGCTGTAAAGGTGTCTTCACCAAATACCTTCAACAACAAAAACAAAACGGGAAAGGGTGATGTTTTTTACTGGAAGGACAAGAGGGGCATAAAATGGGACGACTAAAAAAACATCAGTGACATAAGGGTGGGGAAGTATGTACAAGATTACTGCCAAGTGTATTAGATTGACGAAAAGAAAGTTTATATCAGGGATGGAGGGTTTTAAAGATTTTTTGATTGGAAATAGGGAGGGAAAAAGAACTTTTATATTTCATAAGAACTGATTTTGGGGAAAAATCCCTTGGCAGGGGTTTTGCGGGAGTTGATGGGAGGAAGCTTGGACAGTTTTTCAACAGCCCTTTAAAACAACGGTTTACCCTTCCCATCTGGGGTGCCAATAAAGCAATTTTAAAAATTATATGCCATAGCCTAACTCACACATCATAAATCTTTGAAGGGTTCAAAGGCAAGACCCCAAACCCTTGTTTTCAAAAATTTTGCTAAACCCAGGGCGGATGCTTACACCGGGTCATCCTGTCTCTCAACCAGACCATTAGGATGATCTGATGCAGTGGGGCCAGACAGAATGCAGAAATGATCAATAACCCTAAGAAACAGAACAAAAAGGTGTTATAATGTCCAGGGGAAAAATTCGGGCGGCTCGTGAACGGCTGTTTTCCAAGAGATGTAAGCCGGCGTTTCCCCCTTTCCCCCTGGGCCCAAAAATTTGCAAAAAAGTGTATCCACGGGGACACAAATCTAAGGGACTTGGGGACTTAAATGGCCCAATAAAAAAACTGAAGTTCAGTGGGGCAAATTTAAATTCTCCCCATGGGAAATTTGGGGAAAAATAAAAACGGGTTGGGTATAAACCAATTTCCCAATGGAACAATAAACTAATTTGAAGGACGGGGTTCAGAAATCTCATTTTTCAAAGATCAAAACAATGTATCTACCACACCTAGAAAATTTAGTTGGATAATGAGACCTTTTTAAAACTGGAAATTTTTTCTCTTTTAAAACTTTTTCTCTTGTTAGATTTGTCTCAATGGAAGGTTAGCAACAATTTTTTGCCTTTTGTTTCTTGCCCGGCTTCGTTTTTTATGTACTTTAAGAAAAAACATTCATTTTCTTTGAAAGTTTTCCAAAAAGGTCGCCCAGAAAACAAAAAAAAACTGGAAAATGGGGGTTTGGGATCAAAATAATCGTTTGGGTTCATTATTATAATTTTTCTATAAAATGTTTTAAATAAAAACATTAAAAAAAAATGAAGGCAACTATATCAAAAATATCCCCATCAGTAAGATGTCTTGGGCGACCATTCATCCCACCTACACCCCTTTTTATTTCCATCCTTCTTGCCCCTTTCCCCTGATCATTTTCCTTTTTACCACCATTTCCTCTGATCATTCCATCGCTGCCTACCTTTCCTCGTCATTCCATCGCTGCCCTCACCATTTCCTCTGATCATTCCCTCCTACCTAACCTTTCCTCTGATCATTCCTTTCCACCATACCCTGTTCCCGTCATTTTCCCTCCTTACCTCATGTTCCTCTGATCATTCCATCCCCCTTTTGTTTCTCGTCATTCCCTTTTTTCCCCACCTTTCCCCAATTCCCTGCTCCTACACCCTGTTCTTCTGATCATTCATCTCCTACTGTTTTTCTGATCATTCCATCCCCCTACACCCATGTTCCTCTGATCATTCCAAAAAACGCCATATGTTCCCGTCATTCATCGCTGCCTCCCTTTTTTCTGATCATTCTTTGCCCACCTAAACCTTCTTGATCATTTTTCCCTGCTGCTACACCATCTTTTGATCATTTTTTCGCCCAAAAAACCCTCTTTTGATCCCTTCTTCTTTTCCTACCCTCTTTTTCTGATCATTTTTCCAAAAACTTACACCTCTTCCACAAAATTTCCCTCGCTGCCTCCGTCTTTATCATTCCATCGCTGCTTTCCCCCCCCCTTTGATTATTTTTTTTCCCCCTTCGATCCTTCTTTTGCGCCTTTTTCCCCTCTTCTAATCCCCTTTCCCTCGCTGCCTACCCTCTTCTTGATCATTCTATTGCTGCTACCCTCTTCTAAAACATTCCATCCTCTTTTTCCCTCTTCTTCTGATCTTTTTTTCCCTTCCCCCACACCCCTTCTGATCTTCTTCCTTTCTACTCTCTTTGATATTCATCCTTTTTTTTTTCCCCTTCGTCATTCATTTCCACCTACACCTCTTCTTTCTAATCATTCCTTTCCTTTCCTACACCCTCTTCTGATCATTCCATCCTACCTACACCCTCTTCTTCTAATCATTCCATCGCTGCCTCACCCTCTTCTGATCATTCATCCCACCCCCCTCTTCTTCGTCATTCTCTTTTCCTCTTCTTCTGATCATTCCATCTTCTACACCCTCTTCTGATCATTCATCCTGCCTACCTCTTCTTCTGATCATTCCATCGCTGCTCACCTCTTCTTTATTATTCTCGTTTTTCCCACCTCTTCTTCTTTAATTCTTTTTTTTTCCATCTTCTTCTGATTTTCTTTGCTGCCAGCCTCTTCTATAAATTCAATAAAAGCCTCCCGTCTTCGGGATCATTCCATGTGTTTCACCATCTTCTGCCCATTCCATCTTGCCTCCCTCTTCTTTTATTCCATTTTTCCTCTTTGTCATTATCTTCCTTTTCCTCTTCTTATTTAAAAATCGTGTCACCTCTTTCAAATTTTTTTCTATCGTTTCCCTACACCTCTTTTTCCCAATCTTCTTTTTCCTGCCTACGCCTCTTCTAATCATTCCATCGCTGCCTACACCATCTTGTCTTCATCGCTGCCTCACCTCTTCGTCATTCTCGTAATATCAGTACTACTGCTTCTGAATAAAAGGGAGGTGAGAAAAGGAATCAGAGGAAGAATGGTAGAAGAAAAGGGGTGAGCTTTAGATATATATTTTAATGGGGTTAAACAGAGTTTCAGCTGGCTCGTGGTGTCAGGCCCCCCCAGGCCCCAGTGCGGGTGTGTCACCGCCAGGCCCGGGGGGTGTCGGGCCGCAGGCGCAGTGGGGTGTAAGCCGCAGGCGCAGTCCCGGGTGTCACCCCGCAGGCGCGGTGCGGGTGTGTCACCCGCGGGCGCAGTGCGGGTGTGTCACCGGCCGCGGGCGCAGTCCCCGGTGTTCACCCGCAGGCGCAGTGCGGTGTCGCAGCCGGGCGCAAGTGCGGGTTTCCCACCGGGGCAGTCGGGTCGGACCGCAGGCGCAGTGGGGGTTTTTCACCGGCCGCAGGCGCAGTGCTTTGTCACCACCAAGGCGCAGTGCGGTGTGTCCCCCGGCCGCGGGGGCGCAGTGCGGGTGTTCCCCGCAGGGGGGGGGTGGGGGTGTCACCGCCAAGCCCCCAAGTGCGGGTTTCAGGCCGCAGGCGCGGTCCCGGGTGTCGGCCGCAGGCGCATTGCGGGTGTCCCGGCCGCAGGCGGTGGGGTAACCCGGCCGCAGGGAAAGTCGGGTTCACCGGCCGAAAAGGCGCAGTGCGGGTGTCTGGCCGCAGGCGCATTTGCGGGTGTCACCGGCCGCGGGCGCAGTCCCGGGTGTCACCGGCCCCCAGGCCCCGGTGGGGTGTCACCGGCCGCGGGCGCAGTGGGTTTCACGCCGCAGTCGCGGTGGGTCCCTCACCCGCGGCAGTCGGTGCGGGTGGCCAGTGTGGGGACAGCTAGGTGGTGGGATCTCGTCTGGGTGGTATGTTTGGTGGCCCAGCTAGGTGAGGGGGACTCTCGTCTGGGTGGCAGTGTTTTGGGGACTAGCTGGTGGCCAGTGCTTGGGGGAAACTAGCTGGGTGGTGGGGACCCCGTCTAGGTGGCAGTGCTTGGTGGACTAGGGGGGGTGGTGGGGACTCTCGTCTAGGTGGCCAGTGTGTGGACTGCTAGGTGAGTGGGGACTCTGCCCTGGGGGGCCCGGTCCCCCTTTGGACTAGCTGGGTGGTCAGGGGGCCGGGTGGACAAGCTAGGTAAAGGTGGGACTCTCCCCTAGGGGCCCCAGTGCTTGGTGGACTAGCTAGGTGGTGAGGACTCTCTAGGGGCCCCAGGGGGCGTGGACTAGCTGGGTGGGGGGACTCTCGTCTGGGGGGCCCCGGTGCTTGGTGGACAAAGCTGGTGGTCAGTGTGGTGGACAAAGCTAGGTGATGAGGACTCTCGTCTAGGTGGCAGTGTGTTTGACAAGCAGGTGGTGGACCCCGTCTAGTTCCCGGGCTTGGTATACAGGTGATGGGGACTCTCGTCTAGGTGGCCAGTGCTTGGTGGACTAGCTGGGTTTGCAGTGCTTGGTGGACTAGCTGGGGGGTTTGAGGACTCTCGTCTGGGGGGGCGGTGTGGGTGGCCCCGGGCTAGGTGGTGGGGACTCGTCTAGGTGCCAGTGCTTGGTGACAAAGCTGGGTGGTGGGGATTTTCTCGTCTGGGTGGCATGTGGTGGAAAAGCTGGGTGGTCAGGGGGCGTGGACAAAAGCTGGGTGAGTGAGGACCCCGTCTGGGGGGCCCCGGGGGCTAGGCTGGCTAGGTGAGTGGGGGACTCTGTCAAGTGGTGGTGCTTGGTGGACTAGCTGGGTGGTGGGGACTCTTTCCCCCAGGGGGCCCCAGTGCTTGGTGGACAGCTAGGTGGTGGGGACTCTCGTCTGGGTGGCCAGTGCTTGTGGACAAATGGGTGGTGAGGACTCTCGTCTGGGGGGCCCCCGGGGGCGGTGGACAAAGTAGGTGAGTGAGGACTCTCGTCTGGGTGGTCACGATCGTGTTACAGGTGGGTTATTCTGGAGGATTTCTGTTCCCCAGTAATCTTCTACCTGGTTTTTTGTTTTGTCATTCCTTGTGTTATAGACTAATATATAATCATTGTTGGGAAATATATAATCATTGTATTGTATAATATAACCTCAGTGTCTTGTTTTAAATATATAATTATTTGTTGAATAATATATAAGCATTGCGTTATCTAATATATAATCCTTGTTTTTGTCTTTCATATTCTGTCGCAAGATAATTATGTCGTATTTTAGGGTAACTGAAATCAAAATTAACATGTTTTTGCCCTATCTTGGGTTTTTACTGTCTATTTTTGTGTTGTTGTAATATCCATGGTACTATGTACGATCTTTTTATGTAACTGTATTTTTTTAAAATTACTTGAAAAAACCCTTTAACCCTTTTGTCATTCCTTGTGTTGTCATACTGTTTTGTGTATAATCCTTGTTTTTTGTGTGGGTGGGACTGGTGACCTGGGGGTAGTGATGAATGGTGAATATCCGGGGGGGACAAGTTTTTCTTGGACCTAGGCCATGGACTGGCCATGGTCCTAGGCCATGGTCCGGCCATGGCCCCCTGAAAATGGACCTGAGCCATGGACGGGAAAATGGACCGGGATGAGACATTCTTTGATTTTCCCCTTTCCCAGAACTTCAAGCCCCTCAAGAACACCCAAGGGCTCCACAACAGTCCATCCCCCTCACCCCCCCAGTCATCACCTCACCCAGTCATCACCCTCACCACCAGTTCATCACCCTCCCACCACCAGTCTATCTGCCCTCTGTGATCCATCCCTCGCCACCCAGTTCATCACCCTCACCACAGTCCATCACCACTCACGGCCAGTCCATTACCCTCACACAGTCATTACCTCACCACCAGTCCATCACCTCACCACCAGTCCTCACCCTCACCACCAGTCCATCACCCTCACTGCACCAGTTCATCACCTCACTGCAGTCCATCACCCTCACCACCAATCCATCACCCCTCACCACCCAGTCCATCACCCTCCACCACCAGTCCATCTTCCCTCACCACCAGTTCACTCCACCCTCACCACCCAGTCCATCACCCTCCGGCCAGTTCGACTGCCCTGCCACCAGTCCATTACCCTCACCCACCCAGTCCATCACCACTCACCACCAGTTCCATCCACCCTCACCACCAGTCTATCACCCTCACCCACCCAGTCCATCACCCTCACCACCAGTTCATCACCCTCACCCACCAGTCCATGCCCTCACTGCCAGTTCTATTCCACCTCACCACAGTCCAGCTACCTCACCACCAGTCCATCTCACCACCAGTTCATTACCCTCTTCCACCAGTCCATCACCTCACCACCAGTCATCACCCTCACCACCAGTTCATCACCCTCACCACCAGTCCATCACCCTCCGGCCAGTTCATTACCCTCACCACCAGTCCATCACCTCACCACCAGTCCATCCACCCTCCCCCACCATGATCTGTCCTCACAGTCCATCACCCTCACCACCAGTCTGCTCATCCCTCACCCACCCAGTCCATCACCCTCACCACCAGTCATCACCCCTCACCACCAGTCCATCACCCTCCACCCACCCAGTCTATCATCCCTCCACCCCACCAGTCCACTCCACCCTCACACCAGTCCATCCACACCCTCCTTACACCAGTCCATCACCCTCACCCCATGATCCATCACCCTCCCACCACCAGTCTATCATCCCACTCACCACCAGTCCATCACCCTCACCACCCAGTCTATCACCCTCACCACCAGTCCATTACCCTCACCCACCAGTTCATCTCCCCTCACCACCAGTTCATCTCCACTCACCACCCAGTCCATCTCCCTCACACCAGTTCATCACCCTCCTGCCAGTTCATCCTCTGCCCCACCCAGTCCATCTCCTCTGCACTGATCAATCCTTAGTAATAGTAATATAATAATAATATTAATAATAATAATAATGATATAATAATAATTATAATAATAATATATTGATATAATAATAGATTATAATAATAATATTAATAATAATAATATAATAATAATAATATTAATAATAATAATGATATAATAATAATGCTAATAATAATTAATATTATAAATGCATTAAAAGATAATAATATAATGTAATAATAACAATAATAATATAAAACTAATAATTGTTACTATTGTAGATCATTTCCGGTAGACTTTTTCTGTAGTTTTCTTTAATTTTGACTCATTTAGATTTCTGAGAACTGAAGGAAATTTTCCGTAGGATTCAGTCACTGTGCCAGATGGATTATATTGGCCACAGCAACGGCTCCTGTTGTTGATGGGTGGAAGGTTGAATCTTTGGACCAGGCTAGTTCATGTTGCAGCAAAACTAAAATGAAGTGGTACTAATGGTTTTTGCCAGTACTCTCGTTGAAGTGAAATAGAGGAAAGGAAGCAAGTGACAGAACATTGGTTGACGGGGGAGCACATGACCATGACATAGAAAATCACCTGGAGTGGTGAAGGTCAGGCTGTCTTCAGGATGCGAGGATGTGGATGGCAGCTCAAGACATGGATGAGACCATGGTGAAGTTAGTATATAATATGTGCTCCAAAGAGCAGCCCCGGAGGAGGGGAATGTGGGTGTCCAATATTGTCAGAACTTCTACACAACAGGGACGGGCAGCCAAACGACAGCGCATCTTGCTCTGTAGCATCCTTCATCTGAGATCTTTTTTTCCCAGGATAACTCGTGTCAGTTTTCCCAGTCGCCCCAAAAAAAATCCTTTTTCAGGGAACCAAATTCTTTTTCCCTATTTGATATTTGATTTCCCCAAAAAAATTTTAAAATGGGGGAACTTTTTCCCCCCCCTTGAAAAATAAAAAAAAAGAGAGAGAAAAGGAAGGGCAGGCCCCCGAAAACATAGTCCTCCCGGGAAAACCCCCACTCCCAAAAAAACAGCACCCCTAAATTTTTAATTTTTCAGTAATTTTTAAAATAAATACGTATTCATTATTTATAAAATGGGAGTACAGGGAACCCCCCGGGTTTAAAGAACCCCCCAAAACGTGCAATTATGTGATAATATTGAAAATGCTTGTGGAAGTTTTTTTGGGGTCCCGAAATGACTAACCTAAATGAAAATTTTTTTTTAAAAAAAAATTGTTTTGGTAATGGCATTAGCGGGGTTCTGCAATGATTTTCGTTAACCGGGGTTTTCCCTGTTCCCCCGTTTAGATAAACATAAAATATTTAAAAAATAAATTTTTAAATTTTCATGGATAACTTTATAAAAATTTTACCTGTTGTACATCTTGATCATTTTTACCTGTTGTACATCTTGATCATTCACCTTTTTTTACATCTTGATCATTCCCTGTTGACATCTTGATATTCCCCGTTGTTATTTGTCATTACCTTTTTAACATCTTGATCATTTTTTCCCTTTTTTCATTTTTGATCCCTTCCCTTTTTTATCTTGTCATTCACCTTTTTATATCTTGATCATTACCCCCTATATCTTAATCATTCCCCCCTTTAACATCTTGATCCCCTTCACCCCCTTTTACATCTTTATATTCCCCCCGTTGTATATCTTGATCATTCCCTGTTGTACATCTTGATCCCCTTTTACCTGTTGTATCTTGATCATTCACCTTTAAAAATCTTGATCATTCATTTTAAACTTGATCATTCCCCCTTTAAAAATCTTGATTTCCCCGTTTCATCTTGATCATTCACCGTTAAACATCTTGATCATTCACCCCTTTAAACATCTTGATCATTCCCCTTTTTTTCATCTTTTTCAGTATTATGTTTTTTTTTGAATGTATGCAACTTTGGGTTTAAAATTTTATGTGTTTTTTTTTATTCCTAAAAGTTAAGTGTAATGGTAAATTTTGAAAAAATATGTGAAAAAAGGGTTTTTTATATATATATATATATATATATATATATTATATATATATATATATATATATATATATATATGTCGTGGGTTAGGCAAAACTTGCATTTTTTGGGGGAAATAGACGCTACCTTGAAAATAAGACAAGTGAAAAATTTTTATGCAAAAATTTCCCAAATCATTCTGAACATAACGAAAAAAAATTTCATTGTGTTTTGGGGTTTAAAATTTAAATTTTTAAAAAAAATCTAAAAAAATATTTATTTGGGGGTTTTTTAAATTAAATTGGGGTTTTTGATAAGGTTAGGGGGTTTTGTTTTCTTGGTAAAAAAAAAATTTTACATTAACATAAATGAAAAAATATATCTTTAAACTTAAGATAAAATTTTAAAAGGACTTTTAATTTTTTTTGGAAATTCTTGCTAATTGACCAGTTTTACAAAATGGAAATATATATATATATATATATATATATATATATATATATATATATATATATATATATATATATATATATATATAAAAAGGAGAGAGAGAGGGGAAGAGTACTTGTGAAAAATTTATA
>WNWK01033723.1:0-20947 GCA_009830355.1 Cherax destructor | reverse complement strand
TGGTCTGCCATCAATTTAAGACTCTTCTCAAGAACCACCTACTCCCCTAAACTAAATACTCATACTTTAAACTACTTTCAATAATGCTCAGTGTTATTTTCCTATAATATAATTTCAATATTTACTATTGATTAACCATCCAAAAAAATGTAATATCCCCAGATTGTAATTTGACAAAATTTATTAACTGTTATAACTAATTTTTAAACCCAAAACAAACCCCAACCCAATTTTCCCTCTATTAACCCTTTAACTGTCCAAATGTAGATATATGTTAGTACGCTTACTGCTCCAAACGTAGATCTACGTTTTTTTTTTCATTCCTTCAAATTTAGGCGATAGGCCTGAGCCCTAGACAGGGAGAGAATGCGTCTGTGCCCTCAGTGTGCGCAGTACTAAAAAATCCTGGACCACTTAGTACCTTTTTGGGGCACCAGTTCAATTGAGCTCCAGCTAGGCAAATAGTGGGGGCAAACACGGGGGATTCACTGATGTCATGTCGCATTAACACCCCCCTTATAAGAGGAAAGTAAAAATAGGTTAGATAAATCATGAGTGGCTGTGGGTGGGGGGGGGTTTGGGGCCTGACTGGCTTGTTTTTACTAGGTCTGATGCCATGCTCCTTCCTTCAGAGGATGTGATCTGACTGGGTGGGTCATTGGTCTAACCCAGGGGGTGACATGAACCTCCTTTGCATGGGCCAGTAGGCCTGCTGCAGTTTTCCCCTTCTTTTTTATGTTTTATTTTTCGGCAGGCTGGTTGGCTCTGGCTGTCTACATCTCTGTCTACATCTATCTGTCCTATATCTATCTGTCCTATATCTATCTGTCCTATATCTATTTTTTTTTTTTGTCCTATATCTATCTGTCCTATATCTATCTGTCCTATATCTATCTGTCCTATATCTATCTGTCCTATATCTATCTGTCCTATATCTATCTGTCCTATATCTATCTGTCCTATATCTATCTGTCCTATATCTATCTGTCCTATATCTATCTGTCCTATATCTATCTGTCCTATATCTATCTGTCCTATATCTATCTGTCCTATATCTATCTGTCCTATATCTATCTGTCCTATATCTATCTGTCCTATATCTATCTGTCCTATATCTATCTGTCCTATATCTATCTGTCCTATATCTATCTGTCCTATATCTATCTGTCCTATATCTATCTGTCCTATATCTATCTGTCCTATATCTATCTGTCCTATATCTATCTGTCCTATATCTATCTGTCCTATATCTATCTGTCCATATCATCTGTCCTATATCTATCTGTCCTATATCTATCTGTCCTATATCTATCTGTCCTATATCTATCTGTCCTATATCTATCTGTCCTATATCTATCTGTCCTATATCTATCTGTCCTATATCTATCTGTCCTATTGCTATCTCTGTCCTATATCTATCTGTCCTATATCTATCTGTCCTATATCTATCTGTCCTATATCTATCTGTCCTATATCTATCTGTCCTATATCTATCTGTCCTATATCTATCTGTCCTATATCTATCTGTCCTATATCTATCTGTCCTATATCTATCTGTCCTATATCTATCTGTCCTATATCTATCTGTCCTATATCTATCTGTCCTATATCTATCTGTCCTATATCTATCTGTCCTATATCTATCTGTCCTATATCTATCTGTCCTATATCTATCTGTCCTATATCTATCTGTCCTATATCTATCTGTCCTATATCTATCTGTCCTATATCTATCTGTCCTATATCTATCTGTCCTATATCTATCTGTCCTATATCTATCTGTCCTATATCTATCTGTCCTATATCTATCTGTCCTATATCTATCTGTCCTATATCTATCTGTCCTATATCTATCGTCCTATATCTATCTGTCCTATATCTATCTGTCCTATATCTATCTGTCCTATATCTATCTGTCCTATATCTATCTGTCCTATATCTATCTGTCCTATATCTATCTGTCCTATATCTATCTGTCCTATATCTATCTGTCCTATATCTATCTGTCCTATATCTATCTGTCCTATATCTATCTGTCCTATATCTATCTGTCCTATATCTATCTGTCCTATATCTGTCCTATATCTATCTGTCCTATATCTATCTGTCCTATATCTATCTGTCCTATATCTATCGTCTTATCTATTGTCCTATATCTATCTGTCCTATATCTATCTGTCCTATATCTATCTGTCCTATATCTATCTGTCCTATATCTATCTGTCCATATATTGTCCTATATCTTTGTCCTATATCTATCTGTCCTATATCTATCTGTCCTATATCTATCTGTCCTATATCTATCTGTCCTATATCTATCTGTCCTATATCTATCTGTCCTATATCTATCTGTCCTATATCTATCTGTCCTATATCTATCTGTCCTATATCTATCTGTCCTATATCTATCTGTCACTATATCTATCTGTCCTATATCTATCTGTCCTATATCTATCTGTCCTATATCTATCTGTCCTATATCTATCTGTCCTATATCTATCTGTCCTATATCTATCTGTCCTATATCTATCGTCCTATATCTATCTGTCCTATATCTATCTGTCCTATATCTATCGCTTCAGTCCTATATCTATCTGTCCTATATCTATCTGTCCTATATCTATCTGTCCTATATCTATCTGTCCTATATCTATCTGTCCTATATCTATCTGTCCTATATCTATCTGTCCTATATCTATCTGTCCTATATCTATCTGTCCTATATCTATCTGTCCTATATCTATCTGTCCTATATCTATCTGTCCTATATCTATCTGTCCTATATCTATCTGTCCTATATCTATCTGTCCTATATCTATCTGTCCTATATCTATCTGTCCTATATCTATCGTCCTATTCTATCGTCCTATATCTATCTGTCCTATATCTATCTGTCCTATATCTATCTGTCCTATATCTATCTGTCCTTTTTATGTCTCTATCTGTCCTATATCTATCTGTCCTATATCTCTGTCTATATCTATCTGTCCTATATCTCTGTATATATCTATCTGTCCTATATCTCTGTCTATATCTATCTTGTTGTGGTTGTAGGTTAGTAAAACCCAGAGTAACTAAAACCATGTACTCTCTAAGGCCGCTCCATAACAACAACGACAATAACAAAACAATTATTAATGACTGAACCAAACAAACATAGTATTCAATCCCCTACTGCTCCCAACCCCTTACATTCCTACTTTTCTAAATTACATTATATCATCCAACTTATAAATCCAACCTATCTGGAGGTTTGACAACTCTGCTGGAACGCCGGAGAATTGGAGGGTTTGCACTGTCCTGAGGTGCCTCCTCTTCTCTCACCCGGCTGGTCCCCTTATCAAACCTCCCAGGAGGTTCTTCCTGTATACTAACCTGCTCTTTAAGTTTATTACCATTATTATCTGTTGTAGGCAGTTCCTTTAAACCACTCCTTACTGCTTCTGGTACTGTTGGAATCAGTGGTTGTTCTCCACTCCTAAACCTTGGCATGAGCTGATCTATATGCCTTTTCCATATCATGTTACCAAACCCTCTAATTAACACTTTATAATTCCTAACCCCTAATACCTCCACAATTTTTCCTTCTAACCAAGGGTCACCTTTCCCAAAGTTCCTTGCATACACAGCATCATCAACTTTAAAATGCTTCAAAACTCCTTGAAGGTCACCAGCAGGCATGTTAGGCAGTGAATTGTCCTTTTTAACATGACATTTGACAGCCGATACAGGGACTTTAAAATTCCTATGAAACATCATTTCTGCTGGTGTCTTATTTGTGGAGGAATGAACAGTTTTCCTATGGTTATATAAGAACCTACATAATCTGGTATTGAGAGAACCTTTTGTAAACTTGTGTAAACCTTCCTTCAATGACCTTACCGCCCTCTCCGCCAGACCATTTGATGAAGGATGGTATGGGGCTGGAGTCACATGTTCAATACTATTCTTACTAAAGAAGGCTTCCAGCTCTTGTGAGACAAAATAAGCAGCATTATCTGACACAACTGTGTCTGGTAACCCAAAATTACAAAAGGATTTCCTCAGTAACTCAGTAGTAACTGTGGATGTCATGGAACTAGTTACTTGCACATCTAAGAATTTTGAAAAGGAATCCACAATTACCAAAAAATATTTGCCCTCAACAGGACCTGCATAATCTATATGCACTCTAGACCATGGTGTCCCAGTGCTGGGCCAAGATAGGACAGGAGATGAATTTGGCTTAAAATTCTGAAAACAAATGGGACAACTCTTTGTCACTTCTGCAATATCTTGGTCCATCTTTGGCCACCAGACCCACTGCCTAGCTTCTGCTTTCATAGCATTGATACCATTATGACCTATATGCAGATGCTCCAATACCTTACATCTCAATTTTACAGGCACTACCACTCTATTTCTATACAATAATACATTATCATGAACAGTCAGATCTGATTTGACTGAATTATAATCAGATAAAAATACACTGTTTTTACACCATCCATATTTAACATTATTTACTACTTGGGATAATACAGCATCTATCCCAGTTTCCTCTTTGATTTTGTCAAATGATAAGTGTTTGAAATCGAGGAACTCTACTAATCTCACATATTCCGAAGGTATACCTGATTCTAAGCTGTGATCTTCAATAGGTAATCTACTAAATGCATCTGCAATAACATTTTCCTTACCAGCCTTGAATGACAATTCATAATCATACTGAGCTAATAACAGAGCCCAACGCTGAATTCTGGCATTTGCATTTACTGGAATATGTTTCCCTTTACCAAACAACCCTAGCAATGGTTTATGATCTGTGCGAGCAACAAACTTTCTCCCTAGCAAAAAATATCTGAATTTCTTAACAGCATACACCAAAGCTAGACCTTCTTTATCAAGTTGAGAATAATTCTGTTCTGCCGGAGAAAGTTTCTTACTAGCAAAATACACAGGGTTTTCCTGGCCATTTACTACCTGGATTAACACACATCCAACACCCACAGAAGAAGCATCAACCTCAATTATTAATGGATGCTCTCCCGTAAAATTAGTCAACAAAGCTGAACACTCCAATTGTTTTTTAATCCTTTGAACAGTTTCCTCTTCCACTGAAGACCACTCAAATGTAGCCCCCTTTTTTAACAAATCATACAGTGGTGCCAAAATTAAAGAAAAATTCTTAATAAACTTACAATAGTAAGTCACCATCCCCACAAAAGACTGAACTTCTACAGACGTAGGTGAAGGTAAATTCACAAGAGCCTCCACCTTCTGAGAAGAAGGTTTAATACCTGCCCCAGAAATCTCATACCCCAGATATGCAATAGATCTGGCTTTCAACACTGACTTATCCTTATTCAGTACTACATTATGCTCTTGTAAAATACTCAACACCTGCCTGAGTCTGACATCATGCTCAACTTCCGTGGCACCACATATTATGATATCATCTAAATAGGATGCAACCCCATCCAGGTTAACAAACAATTGGGAAATAAATTTCTGGAAAATACCAGGAGATGAGAAAATTCCAAAAAGTCCCCTATGGGTATTAATTACTAAAAGATGTTGGCTCCTCTCATCTACAGGTATCTGTAAATAAGCATCCTTCAAATCTAATTTTGTAAATATTTTACCTTTACCCACTACAGACAATAATTCCTCAATCCTGGGTAAAGGATATCTTTCACAATGAATGTTTTGATTTACATATTTAAAATCCCCACATATTCTCATAGACTTAGAGTCAGCCTTTAATACTGGGACAATAGGTACAGACCATTCACTATGCGAAATAGGCTCAATAATGCCTTTCTGCACTAATTTTTCTAATTCTTTCTCAATCATCTCTTTGTGAAAAAATGGTACTGGCCGTGCTTTCACAAACTTAGGAACAGCATCACTTTTCACATGAATTTTGGCCACAAAGCTGGAGATAGGTTTACTAGAATCTACACTAAAATTATCTAACATTTCTTCAGCACTGTCTAGTTTGTTAATTTTGGTAGATTCATCCAATCCAGCAAGGTAAATCCCTACCTTTTCATGAGGTCTTTCCCACACAAGTTACTATTATGGGATTTCACTACATAAAACACTTGTGACACCTCTAAGTTATTATATCTTACCGGCAAAACCACCTGTCCCAGAAGGTTTATTTTCCAATTATCATATGCATTTACCCTCCTAGAACATGGCTCAATGTGCCCCTTTACTGCCTCTACCCAGTCTTTGGATAAAGTCGAGATGGACGCCCCACTGTCAATCTCAAAAGGTACCTGTTGATTGTTAATGATAAACCCATATTTCTCTGCCTTCATGGAAAACACACTATCCTCCAAGGCATATAAGCTCATCACTTCCTCATCCTCTGAACTATCACCGCCATCCAGCACCTTAATTGACTTTGTTCTAGGATATCTAGGTGATTGCTGTGTCCTTGCTGTCCTGTTTTTTTCAATACTCGAATTTGATACAGCCTTAGGAGACACTTTTGACGATTTCTCTCTACACACTCTTCTCAAGTGGCCTTTCTTATGACACTTATTACAAAAAGTCTTTAAACCTACAAGTACTACTACTGTGCTGGAACCCACATTATTATTATTATTATAATCAAATAGAAGCACTAAACCACAGGGGTTATACAGCGCTGCAGGTTATTGTAGGATGCAGGGAGAGTGAGTTGTAAGAGGGAGATGGACGATTAGTAGGGTATGGAGTGCTAGATGACGGTGGGTAGTGCAGGGGTGGAGGGTAGCAAGAGATCGAGGTAGAAGGGACTGAGGGAGGTGCTAGAGGTATAATCTTCAGAGTTTGTGTAGTAAGTCAGTTTCTGTCAAAAAGTCAACAAGAGAGTCAGGATTAAAGGAGGGTCCATCTGCAAGAAGGAAGGTAAAGAAAGGCCGCAGAGCGAAACGTCGTTGGAGGTAAATTCTGCGTGCTCGTTGATAGAGTGGACAGTCCAACAGGATATGTCGAACAGACACTGGAACCTGACAATGCTCACAGAGAGGGGCAGGGAGCCTCTCCATGAGATACCCGTGAGTAAGACGAGTGTGGCCGATGCGAAGACGGGAGAGAGTAGTCTCCCAACCTCGACATTGGTGACAAGAAGAAGGCCAGAAACCTATAACCGGTTTAATAGAATGAAGTTTGTTATTCAGCAGGTCAGACCAGCGTTGTTGCCAACGGGTGCGAAGGTGGGTAGCAATGACCGCAAAATAGTCCGTGAAAGGAACACCTCTATATGAAACTGGAAGGTCATGTACTGCTGACCGCGCAGCAGTGTCTGCCTGTTCATTGCCTTGTACGTCAACATGACCAGGGACCCAACAAAAACAATATCTTTATGCTTGCTAAAGATACGGCATAACCAAAGGTGGATACGAAGAACTAGGGGGTGAGGTGTATCAATTTTACGGATAGCCTGTAAAGCACTAAGGGAGTCTGAAACGACCACAAATGGTGACTCAGGCATAGATGCAATACGGATAAGTGCCACAAGAATGGCATACAATTCAGCCGTAAATATGCTAGCCGAGGGTAATAGATGCCCTCGTACAACGCTGTCCGGAAACACTGCTGCGAATCCGACGCCATCAGATGACTTTGAACCATCGGTGTATACTGCGATGCCATGGGAATGAGAACGGAAGTGGTCTAGAAAGAAAGAGCGAAGCGCCGTAGGTAGTTGGGCTTTCGCGCAAGGTAGAGGAATAGAACAGACACGGACAGCAGGAACTTCCCAAGGGGGTAGGGGAAAGGGAGATGTCACATGAACATATAGAGGTGGGAGCTGAAGGGAAGACACAAGTGAATGTAGACAAAGAGAAAAGGGACGAAGTAAGCAGGGGCGACGAACAAATAAAGAGCGCCTACTAACATCTGTAACAATCCTATACATGGAAGGATTGCGGAGGTCATGAGAGCGAACATAATAGCGAATGCAATGTGCATCTCGACGATCGGACAAGGATGGAATGTTCGCTTCTACATAGAGGCTCTCAACCGGGGAAGAACGAAAAGCACCAAGGCATAAGCATAATCCCTGGTGATGGATGGGATTAAGGCTGGAAAGAGTGGCAGGAGAAGCTGCCGAATATATCTGGTCACCATAATCGAGTTTCGATAAAATTAGGGCTGAATGTAGGCGAAGGAGGGTTCTACGATCAGCCCCCCATGAAAGGTGTGCGAGGGTTTTAAGGAGGTTCAGCCGGCTATGACAAGTCGCCTTCAGAGAGGTAATGTGAGGTTTCCAGGACAATCTGCGGTCAAACAGGAGGCCGAGAAACCTGACTATCACGTTCTGGGATACGTGAGCCGTATAGGTACAATGGATGATCAGAGACCACTGAACGTCTAGTGAAAGTAATTTGATGAGTTTTGCCACTAGAAAATTTAAACCCGTGAGTGGTGGCCCAATCAGAAACCTGGTTGATGGCATGCTGGAGGGAAACTGCAATGAGGTGACAGTCAGCACCTGCACAAGCTATAGCAAAGTCATCCACATAGAGCGATGACCAAATATTGGATGGGAGAACAGATGCCAGATTATTTATAGCAAGCAGAAAGAGTGTTGTGCTCAGAACACATCCCTGGGGGACACCTTCAGCTTGGACAAATTCCGGGGAGAGTTCATTACTAACCCGGACCGGAAATGTCTGTCAGTTAAGAAGGCCTTAAGAAAGAATGGTAGGTTGCCTCGGAGGCCTAAGGAGTGGGCCTGGGCCAAGATATTATATCTCCAAGTTGTGTCATAAGCCTTCTCAAGGTCGAAAAAGATAGCGATAACCGAATGGTTATTCGCAAAGGCATTACGAATATACGTATCCAAGCGCAGCAAGGGGTCAATGGCAGAACGGCCCTTACGGAAGCCATATTGACTGGGGGAGAGACTATTGTGAGTCTCTAAATACCACATCAAACGTCTATTAACTAGACGTTCCATCACCTTGCAAATTGCACTGGTAAGAGCGATGGGACGGTAGTGAGAGGAATCACGTCCCGTAGTACCTGGTTTTCGAAAAGGGAGAACAATAGCAGACTTCCACAGCTGGGGAAGAACTCCTTGCGACCATATGAGATTAAAGAGTCGTAAGAGGACAGTAAGAGTAGACTGATGTAAATGCTGCAGCATACGAATATGTATGCCGTCTGGCCCAGCTGCCGATGATTGGCAAGCAGAGAGAGTTGACTCCAGTTCTTGAAGGGTAAAAGGCACATTATAGGATTCTTCTCTAAGAGAAGAAAAATCTAAGGGCTTTAACTCGCTGGCAGACTTAGAAGAAAGGAACGAGGGGCATAGATGTAGACCCTGAGAAATGCGGACGAGATGATTACCAATTTCAGTGGCAACGGCAAGAGGGTGTGCTATATCGACACCAGCAACCTGAAGAACAGGAGCCAGGTCGGGGGAGAATTTACCACTCAATTTCCGCACTTTCTTCCAGACTGCACTCATCGAGGAAGCCGAAGTGACAGTAGAAACGTAATCTCGCCAGCAAGTGCGTTTAGCATCACGTATGACACAATGAGCAGTAGCTCTCTTTTGCTTGAAATCAAGGAGTCTCTCTGTGGTTCTGTTATACCGATACCTGCCCCATGCAGCGCGTTTCAAACGCACTGCCCGAGCACAAGTAGGAGACCACCAAGGCACGCACTTCTGAGGATGCTTGCCCGAGGTTTGGGGAATAGAATGTGAAGCCGCTGTGAAGATGGAGGACGAAAAGAGATGTAAAACCTCATCAATGGAGGACGAGGTAGGAACCTCATGAAAGGCAGTAAGATGTGCGTAAAGGTCCCATTTCGCCCGGTCAAATTGCCAGCGTGGGCTATGAGGAGGTGGAGATAACAGAGGGGACTTTAGGATAATTGGGAAATGATCGCTGTCATGTAAGTCCGGGAGGACAGACCAGGTGAAGTCAAGGACAATTGATGAAGAGCAGATGGAAAGATCGATGCAGGAGAAAGAATGAGTTCGGGATCAAAATGGGTAGGAGTACCCGTATTTAAAACATGGAGGAAAGAGAAGCAAGAAATGCCTCCAACTGAATGCCATGGGAGTCACAGTGCGACCCTCCCCAGAGAAAGTGGTGCGCGTTAAAATCGCCAAGTAATAGAAGGGGTGGCGGTAAGGAAGAAACCACAAAATCAACATCTGGGATAGACAATGCCCGAAGGGGAGAGATATAAAGAACAGAGTGTATACCACTTATTCAAGTGGATACGGGCTGCTGTGTAATGTAAGGAAGAAGGGACATAGAGCTGACGGTATGGAACACCAGTGCGTATAAGGAGAGCACTTTCGTTAAAGGTTCCATCGGAAAAGGATCCGATGAATATAACAAATTATAGCCTGAAAAGGGCCTGATAACAGTGGATTGTAGTTTGGGTTCTTGCAAACAGACCCCAATAGGGAAAACTGGGAGAGCAACACCTGAAGCTCACCCTGTTACCCTGAGGCCTCGGATATTCCACTGCAAATAAGCCATGATTTATGGAGAAAAGATAGAAGTGGTAGTGAGAGAAGCTATGGACTAGGGTTAGAAAAGTCCACGTGTGGAGGCAGCGGAAGACCTGTAATCAGAGAGGGAGGAGGACGTTGTGAAGGAAGAGGGGGTTGAGACGAAGAAGAGAGATTAGGAACCTCAGATGGAGTAGTGTCCATCATCGGCCCAGTCTCTGAAATATATTCTGCAATAGCTTCCAGTGTTTCGGAAGTCAAAGATGCAGAATGGGAGACTACATTAGAAATGGAAGAAACTATCGGGAGTCTATAGACTGTACTAAAGTAGAGGACGAGGAGGTAGATGAGGGAACTGTCGTAGGGACTTGGGAGGGGACAGGGGATGAAGGTAGTGTATGAGGAGGAGGATGAACCTCCACACACGTTACAGAACTAGTCGGAGGCGAAGAACCTGGCAATAGGGATTTTTTGCCAGGCTTAAAGAGGGCGCTGAGGTTTAGGTGTAGGACGAGGACGTGTAGACTCAGAACTGTGCGAGTGAATAGAGGAAGGAGTGTGGATAGTATGGGAAGCCGAGGTAGGGACCTCGGAGCCAAGAACATCAAAAGGATTCGAGACAGGGGTGACGGAGGATGAGGCGACCACAGAGGAAGCCGTGGAAGTTGGGACCCCAGGAGCGAGGCGACGTTTAGCAATGCGAGAATAAGAAATACGGGAAGTTTCCTTGAAGGCGAAGATGAGAGACAGCCATAGCATAGGAGAAGCCTTCGCCTCTTTGAGACAACGGATTTCCCGCTCATTCAGGTAAACCTGACAACGGCGAGAATATGAAGGATGTGCCTCATGACAGTTAAGGCAAGAGGGAGGTAGAGTACAAGAAGAACTGGCATGGTCGTCAGCACCACAGACTGGGCATTCGGCCATGGACCTGCAATATTTTGCTGGATGACCAAAATGCCAGCAGTTTCTACACTGCTGCGGTGTAGGGGTCACCTTTCGAACTTGTAAACGTTGACCTGCAATGTAGACCAAAGGTGGCAGTTCTCGGCAGTCAAACGTTAAACGAGCTATATTGCAAGGATAACGTCTTCGCTTATTGGCTGGGAGGACAAAAGTGTCAACTTTAAGGATAGGGAGTTCTTGGAGCTCAAGCTGCTCGAAAATGTCATCACCACATGTCTGGAAATTCCGTTGGACAATGGTGTGGGGCAAAATGACAGAACCACAACAAGAATTGAGGGAATGGTGCTTGTCAATAGTAACAGGTGTAGTGTCAATAGTCGTAAGAAGAGAAAGATCGCGAGCTTGGCCAGCATTCTGGACCGTGATGATGCGAGTGCCGCTCTTGAGAGCGTGAAATGAGATGTCTTTACCAACATGGCGTAGCAGAGCTTTACCAATACTATGGTCTGAAAGATAGGTATTAGGAGAAGTCGGTCGCAGAGTAAAAAAACTTCGAGAGTTTAAGGGGAGTGCGTGACGAGCTGGTCGTTTCTGCGATGAACGAGAAGGGAGTGTCGAATCGTCATGTGTGGGTCTTGGTCGTTTTTGTGGGACCGGGGTGGTCCGATGGGAGACGGGCGAGCGATTCGAAATTGCCGCACCGTCAAGGAGAAGCCGGAATCAAGGTCAGAGAAGAGCGAAGGTCAGACGTATCGAAAGGGCCAGTCGGGACCCTGGTACCTGAAGCAGGTGACGAACCAGCACCAGCAAGAGGTACAGGGGCATGAGAGGTGTCCAAAGAGTCATCCGTTAACGAGGCAGGGTCAGTACTGGGTGCGGTATCAGGAAGGGGCCTGGGGGTAGTGGGTTCATGGATTGGGTCAGCCATGGTTAGGTTACTTCTTTCTTTTTATTTTTAAGAAAAAAAAAAGAAAAAAGAAAAAAAATAAAAAAAAAAATAAAAAAAAAAGGGGGAACGTGGAGGAATAGCTCCTAGGAGGAATGAAAGTAAGCGTAAATCCCCCTCCGTGCCCAAGAGGACCTCAACACCGCAAGTGGTGCAGATGCAGCATGGAACCCGTGCCATACCCTACCCTTCATGCCAGTAAACCAGCAATCCGGGATAGCAACCTCACATCCATCGAGCCATCTCGGCGGACAAAGAGAGGGCGGCCGATATCCGCCACAAGCATACCGCCTTCGGCCACCACCCCCGGAATCCGAAAGGTGGCCTCCAGAGATACACCCGTCGCCCGAAAGATACCCAAGGCCACCCCCCGGGTGACCGGAGAGGGATCGGGACATCCCCAGGCGATCCAGATTCCACGGCAAACTACACCACCGCCAAGGACCTCAACGGAATGGGATGGACCACGATACCCTTCCCCCTACCTAGGAACTAGAATGCCTGAGGAGAGAAGCTCCCAGGGTAAAACTGGGAAGGAAATAAGGGAGGGATGGGGAGGAGGAGGAGGAAAGGGAAAAGGGAGGATGGGGAAGATGGGAAAAAGGGAGGGGGATTGGGGGTATTGGTTGGTCTGAGGAAGAAGACCAAGAGGTCCAATTCCTCAGACCGATAGCCTCTTTACCACGACAAGGAGCCCCCTTAAAGAGGCTGGAACCCACAATGTTTACATTTCACAGCATTAATCACTTGTACCGCAGGAGCAGAGTTCTGATCTGTAACAAATGCCTGTTCCAAGTTCAAAAGTTTGTCAAATAGTTTTGCAGACTGCACACTTTGCAAATCCAAATTTTCTGCAACTAGGTGAGGAAAATATACTTCATCCACCACCGCCATAAACAACTGGTCCCTCACTCTGGGGTCAAATTGTCCCCCAAAGGTACAGTTCACAGCCAATGCTTTTAAATCTGTATATAATTCATGCAAGGACTCACCCTGTCGTTTCTTCCTGTGCTGAAAAGCCAACAAACTGCGGTGGTAGGCTGGTTTCACTGCATAATAACTTTTCAGTGCCGCGACCAAGTCGTCGTAACGTTTCGTGTGTGGTAAATCTGGTGCACACACATTACCTAAAACACTAAGTTTCTGATCCCAGGGACACTAGCAAGAAATTCCTCTTGTTATCTTGCTCTTTAATTTCTAAGTGAGCGAAATTGGCTTCCAACAAGCTTAGCCAAAGCTCCAAAGAAATCTTACGTGGGTCGAAAGGTTCCAACCTTCCTTGTGCTGCCGCCGCCATGCCGTCACTTGTGCTGCTGTAGATTTTTAATAATCACCGCTCTGCTGCAACGTTCTCGGCTGCCAATATCCCTACTACTTCAGTCCACATTGGCCCACTATCCTTGGCTCTGATGATCCCATCCTCGTCGCCACTGTAGTGGTTGTAGGTTAGTAAAACCCAGAGTAACTAAAACCATGTACTCTCTAAGGCCGCTCCATAACAACAACGACAATAACAAAACAATTATAAATGACTGAACCAAACAAACATAGTATTCAATCCCCTACTGCTCCCAACCCCTTACATATCTGTCTTATATCTCTGTCTATAGTATCTATCTGTCTTATATCTGTCTATATCTATCTGTCCTCTATCTCTGTCTATATCTCTGTCTATACCTATCTGTCCTATATCTCTGTCTATATCTATCTGTCCTATATCTCTGTCTATCTATATATATCTGTAATATCTCTCTCTGTCTCTCTCTCACATGTACACATAAGTACAATTATTATACATAGTGTAAATTACCTAGGATATCCCAAAAATTCCAGGCAAAGTGCTATACAATGCTTGTAGAAGACATAATAAGCATGACTGGCAAGTAATACGCTTTGTCATGTCACTTCTGCATCGTGTATAATACCTGTTCGTTTACGAGCCGCACTCTGAGACCGAGACAAGCAGACGGAAAAACACACATACAGGCAGACAGAAAGACAGATAAGCAGAGCTAGACAGATAGACACAGACAGATAGACACAGACAGATAGACACAGACAGATATACACAGACAGATAGACACAGACAGATAGACACATTCATCTAACAAATTGACTATAGATGAAAATGTGAAGTTATAAACAAAACACTTAGATGGTATGAGAAAATGTAGCTAACAATGGGATGGTTCTGCATTACGTTGTGCAGTTAGTTTAGTTTAATATCTTTATTATGCACCCCATACCCATCCTGTGGGCGGTAGTGAAAAAGATCACAGAAGTACATAATTAGCCCAGGAACTGGGCCCAAAGTTTTGATAGTTGAAAAAGGCTGTGCATAATTAAGATTTAAATAAACTCATGAAAATTTAAAAACACTATAAAATTGCAAGTTTTCATATATTTCTCAATTTTTTTTCTGCAGTTTATTAGATTTAAAAGTGTACACTCCTGTGAAAAAAAAGTTTGATTTTGTTATTTTTAATAGGTCTAATTTGATAGAAAAATTTAATAATTCCAAGTTTTCTATAAAATAATTTATTACAATAAAATTTGCCTACACAAACTATACTGAAAGGTTATTATCCTGGCTATAAGATGCTATAAGATGCTATAAGATGCATCACTTTATTCTCCACCATCGTCGAATTAGGAGGAACCTTTTTGAACGTTGGAAGTTGTGATGCTGAGAGTTATGAAAGTTGTCCTAGCAGTTGGTGTCACCAACAACTTTGGTCACAGGACATGTGTGCACATGTAATTTGTTCATAGAATATAGTGCTCGTTACCATATACAAGCATTCAAAATTTGAATCTTATCGGATGAGGGATTCTCGAATTAAAATCGAAAAGGTGGAGGATGAAAATGAAAAATCAAGCAACCACTTGAAGTCCTTCTTCGAGGATAACAAATGATTCAAGAAATGTTTTCGATTCTTGAAAGTGTCGTTGACGCTTCCATAGAGCTCATATTTGCCCGATTTTGATTGTGTAGTTTCGAAGGCTGGGGTGACAGTGAATATTTTAATATGAGAGAATAAAGAGCATTTATGCGCATATGCTAATTGATTTGCAGTTTCATCCTGAAAACATTCCATAAAGATATTTGTATCCGACCCAGTATGATAGAGGATCATTTCCATAAAGATTAATTAGTTATTGCTTGAAGTGAATTCCATTCTTAAATAATTAAAGCCTTTTTGACCTTATGTGTTCTCTAATCACTGCAGTGTCTCACGCCTTTATCAATAATGTTATCACCCAGAAAACATCCTCTTCAAAACATATTTTGTTGCTTCAACCTGTCTTACGAAGACGCAAATGATTGTTTCACTTCTTCAATCTATCATCCTTCATTAATACTACTTCAGTTTGTTAAAGTCTATCCTTAAGATTAAGTTTTTTAATACCTTCCAAATCACGGTGATTCCTTCGCTATAGAAGTATTGCTTCCCCTCAACTCTACCCTTATCCTGGGCCAAGACCAAGACACGTTAGAGGTGGCTTTGAAAAGCATCAGGTGTTTCGTGGCCATATCGCTCAGGTCAACATCTGGAACAGGAGTTTGAATCATACTGAAGTAGAGGAGATAGCACAGTGCAGAAAGCTTGGCAGTGGGAATGTCTTCTCCTCAGACATGGATGAAGTTGAAGTATTTGGTGCAAATGTCTCGCAAGAAAAGCTCTCCATATTGTGTCAGAAAACAAATGACTTTGTTATCTTTCCTGAGAATCGAAATTACAAAGAATCTCTTATTTGTGTAAAGCGACTCGGCAGTGACATGTTTGGTCCTTCATCACGTGATGAAAACACACAACTATTCAACAAATCTTTACTATTTAAAGACGTGTGCACACTAGGTCTTATTCTTTGGGTCGGATTAACAGATGAAGGCGAAGAAGGAGTATGGCGGAAGATTTCTAACAATGAAACAGTTAAAGAGGTACAGTTTAATGACAGACAGCCCAACGGAAACTCGATTGAGAATTGTGTCTATATGAACCGAGATAATGGACTTCTGAATGATGCAAATTGTTCATTAGATTACGAGACCGCGTACCATGCATCAAGAACCTAAACCGCACTCTTCGGTTGAGAGGTTTATGTCTAAAACGGGAAAGGGAAACCTTTACGAAATTCTTGGCTACGTCAATGGTAAGCCATATTTTCATGGATATTATGGATTTATGATATACATGTCTAAGCCGAAAATTTGGGTACTTAAAAATATTGTAACGAATGAAAGTTTAGCAACTGTGTCATTACCATCTGTAAAATCATATCCATTTGATAAATACAATTGGACAACTGGTGCAGAGCTTTGTGATTACCATGAAAATACGATGATTTTGCTGTCTCTCTCTGCCTGTAATAATTTGAGTTTACTTGTACTAATGGTGATTGCATTCCCAAGGAACTGAGGTGCAATGCTGTAGACAACTGTTCTGATTTCTCTGACGAAGAAGACTGTACTCTGGTTAAACTACCCAACAGTTATCGGTCGGTGAGTCCTCCAGATAATGTAAATAGCAACAACGCTCTGGAATTAGAATCACTTGTCCAGATCCTACGGTTTCTCAGCATCAATGATAAGTAAATTTCATTGCAGATTACATGGTATTGGTAGTTACAATGTAAATTGAGTGCAAGGAGAGCCACTGAAATGCCATGGCATTAGGGGCAGCTAATCTAGTAACTTAAAGACTATGTACTTAATATTAAAGCAATTTATTGAGTTTATTCTAGTTAAAAATTGTTTTCAAATTACAATATGATGAAATTTTACTGTTAAAATTATTAAATGATGATATTAGATTGTTACAGGTGTTTAGATTCTCGAATGGTAATATGGAATTGAGATTATCTTAAGGAAAATAACATTGACATTTTGACATTAATTATAGTATGAGTATTTAGTTTTGATTGAGTAGGGGTAACATAATAGTAACATATTATTAAAAATTGAGATTATCGTATAGGAAAGTAATATTGAGTATTTTTCAAAGTAGCTTATAGTATGATTATTTAGTTTTGGGTGAGTAGGTGGTTTTTGAGTTGAGTCTTAAATTGATTTTCAGACAAGGTTATCTTAATATTTACTGGTAATGAATTCCAGATTCTGGGGCCCTTTATGTGCATAGAATTTTTACATAGGTTGATATGAACACGGGGTATATCAAAGAGGGATCTGTGTCTTGTGTTGTGGTCATGGGTCCTATTAAAGTTGGTGAGGAGAATTTTGAGCGGAGGGTTTATATTAGAGTGTAAAGTTTTATATATGTAGTAGGCACAAGAATAAGTATGAATGTTCTTTACGGTGAGTAGTTTTAGACTTTCGAATATTGGTGGAGTATGCTGTCTAGAGTGGGAATTTGTTATCATTCTGACTGCAGCCTTTTGTTGTGTTATGAATGGTCTAAGGTGATTTAATGTTGTTGATCCCCATGCACAGATTCCATAGGTGAGATAAGGGTAGATAAGTGAGTGATATAGTGCAAGGAGAGCTGATTGTGGCACATAATAGCGTATCTTTGATAATATGCCTACCGTCTTTGAGATTTTTTTGGATATTTGTTGTATGTGTGTTTGGAATTTAAGGCTACTGTCAAGGTGGATTCCTAGGAATTTTCCCTCTGTGAGTCTTGTGATGGGTGAACCATTGAGCGTTATGTTAAGTGGAACATTTGTGGCTTTGCTTCCAAACTGTATGAAGTAGGTCTTGTCAGTATTGAGAGTAAGCTTGTTAGTCGTCATCCATGTTGATATTTTCTGTAATTCGGCATTAACAGTGTTGGCCAGTATGACTGGATTTGGGTGAGAGAAGACATATGTTGTGTCATCTGGAAATAAAATGGGTTTGAGTAGTTGTGATGCATTCGGTAGGTCATTTATGTAAATGAGGAATAGTAGTGGCCCCAGGACACTTCTTGAGGGACTCCGACTGTAATTTGTTGTGTGGAAGAGTTCGCTCCATTTGTGTACACGTATTGGCTTCTGTTGGTGAGGTATGACTTTAGGTAGTTGAGTGGGTGCCCCCTTATACCATAGTGTGCTAATTTTGTGAGCAGTAAATCATGGTCGACTGTATCAAAAGCTTTGCGTAGATCAATGAAGATTCCCAGTGGGACTTCTTTCTTCTCAAGTGCGGTGTATATTAACTCCAGCATGTGCATAATAGCATCGTTTGGGCTCTTGTTTGTCCTGAATCCAAATTGACAGGGGTTGAGTACATTGTGTGAGACGAGGTAGGAATAGATTTGTCTATGAATTAATTTTTCGAAGATTTTAGAAAGCAGTGGTAAATTAGAAATTGGTCTATAATTATTCAAGTCTGTTTGATCACCTCCTTTGTTGATCGGGGTGACCCTAGCTATTTTGAGAATTGATGGAAAGGTAGAGGCTTCAATGGATTTATTGAATAGTGTTGCTATAATTGGTGACAGTACCTGTGAAGCTTTTTTGTACATAAAAGTTGGTAAGCTGTTTATGTCTCCTGCCTTGTTTTTAAGGGTGTTGATTATGAGCGAGACTTCAATTGGGTTGGTAGGAGCTAGGAATAGCGTATTAGGGTAAGTGTTTGTGAGGTAGTCTGTTGGACGGGTGTTTGAGCTTGGGATTTTACTCGCTAGATTCTTTCCTATGGTGGAGAAGAAAACATTAAGTCTGTTTGCTGTCTCAGTAGGTGAGAGTAGGGGTTCATCTGCTTTTGATAATTTGATGGTGTTGTTTTTAGCTATCTTATTATTTTCTAGAATTGCAGATAGGGTCTTCCAGGTCTTTTTCATATCACCTTTTATGTTCTGGATTCTGTTCTCATAATACAATTTTTTTGATCTTCTTATCAGGCTGGTAAGGGTTGATGAGTAGCGTTTGGATTGTTCTCTGGTTATTAGATCCCTTCTGTATTGTTTTTCATATTGGTGCCTTTTGTTAATGGATTTAAGGATGTTGGGTATTAGCCAGGGATTGTTAAGTCTCTTAGCTGTGATCTGTTTAGTTTTTTTAGGGCAATGTTTGTTATAGAGGTGGTGGGTTTTGTTAAGGAAATTCTTGATGCATTCATTAGTATCTGTATATGTTTCTAACTCATTATGCCAGTCAATGTTAATCATAGCTGTTATAAAGTTATTTACAGCTGACTCGTTATGTAGTCTGAAGGTAACTTTTGTAATATCTAGGGGCAATTTACCAAGGTTGGTTATAAGAAAAATCGGATAGTGGTCTGTGATGTTGTCTGTGATTATGCCTGATTTTAGAGGGGATATAGTGTTAGTCCAGATGTGGTCTAGTAATGAGGTACTAGTCTCGGAGATTCTTGTAGGTTTTGATATTGTTGGTAGTAACAAGCAGTTGCTCATAGTGTTTGTGAATTCTGTTACTTGTGGGTCCTGGTCATGTAGGAGATTTATATTGAAATCTCCTGTGAGCAGCAAATGGTCTTTGTTCATGTGTGCATCAGTTATCAAGTTTCCTAGTTTTTCACTAAAATGGTGAATGTTTGACTGTGGTAATCTGTAGATGTTTATCACTGTGAGGGTTTTTTGCAGGTCTTTTGATTTAAATTTAGCTATAATATATTCTCCATGCTCATCCCTTATGCAAGAGTTATTGATACATTCAAGTTGATCTGAGTAATATATAGCTATTCCACCCCCTCGCTGATCTGTCCTACAGTTGTGAATGGCTGTGTAACCTGGGATGGCATAGACACCTGTAGTATCAGGCTTTAGCCAGGTCTCAGTGAGTGTGATGATTGACATATTGGTCTGGAGGGATTGGAGTAGTGCTGTGAGGTCATCATAATGTTTGCTCAAAGATCTAACATTGTAATTGAAGATAGTTATGTTATTGTTGGCTCTGAGTAATGTCTTTGCTTGATCTGCTGTGTAATAGTTGCAGTTGCTGTTGGAATCATGTAAGTCATTTAATAATAGATTGATATCAGGATCAATTCCTGTAATCATAAGATTTGATGTGATTCATCGATTTGGAAATTAATATCGTGGTAACTTGGAAAGATGCAAGGCTCAGGTTCCTTAACCTGAAGAATACAATGGAAATTAATCGACTTTCTCCTTCATACGAAAAAAGTATTTGGAGGCAAGTTATTAGGTTTCTAAACGTCTATGATGGTAATATAAGATTGATCAAAGAAGAACTTTTCCTCAAAATGACTGATTCCCCACTCGAAGCGGATTTCAACGACGCAAATATGGGTATGTGTTTGACAGAAGGCCACTAAGCAACAAGACAGAGAATCGGTATTATGCTGTCTTGTGGCTTTCTGGTAACAGTTCCTAAAAATATTTGTTACAATAAACTTCCATTTTATGGACATTTGAGTTATAATATTAGGAAGCAATGTTGGGTTATCCTAGGTTCTCTACACATATGCTGCTATGTATGATAATGTATTTAAATGTATTTGTGTATACCTGAATAAACTTACTTACTACTACAAGCTAGTTACCCACAAATTAAATTTAAATTTATATTTATAAACTTACTATCGTTAATCACTTCTGGTTTTAGGATCCTGTTGCAGCACATCTGTGCTCGAATGTAATGTTCCAGTTTTTTTCACAATTTTAATACTAGACTTCATGAACATAGGGGTTTATCTTACAGGAGCATTATTTTTC
>WNWK01033722.1:0-20948 GCA_009830355.1 Cherax destructor | reverse complement strand
AGGTCATGTAGTATTTAGGTTAGTGTATTTAGTTGGTTTAGTGTATGACACTTTTCATTACAATTTTTATGCCGTTTTTTGATTTGACCCTTTCTAGTGTTACATTTTCAGGCAAGTAGTGGGAAAGTCCCTGTATGGCCCGGGAAATAAAACTTCCGGGCCAACCCCACTTCCGGTCACCCCCCCCACTTCCGGTCTGTCCATCCCCCCCTTCCGGTCCCCTTTTTTTTTTCCGAGAGCCCCCCACCCTCAAACCCCTCTCCGTTTTTTTCCCTGCTCTGGCAGCCCCGCACCCCCCCAACCCCTGAGCCCTCATCCCCGAGCAGCTCCCCGCCCCGCGCCCCCCTGCGCCCGCCCGCCCCCGCCCTGCGCCCCCCCCGCCCTTGCTGCCTTTTTCAGCGCCTTCGGGGCGCCCCCGGGTGCACCCGCAGCCCTGTGGGCGCCCGCCCGCCCGCCGGCCCCACGCCCTGCAGCGCCTGCTGCGGACCCCCCTTTTTTTTTTTAATTTTCCCTATTTTTTCCAAAATTTCAAATTTTTACGGGGATTTCCACCTCAGATCAAGCCCCTATCCCCTTTGGGTAAAGATTTGATTTCCCCCCCCATGGGGTCTTTTTTGAAATTGAACTAAGACTTGATTTTTACCTACTTTGGAATTTCAAAAGCCACATTCAAAAAACCCCCCGCCCCAATTTTTTGGTCAAATCCCCAAATCCCCCCCCCCTTTCTTGGTGGTCAGTGCGTCACCCAATATTTCCTCTTTTTTAATTTAAAAATGAGCAAAAAGGACAAGTTCAATCAAGCGAGCCCAGGTGTGGTGTGACGTCACAGTTTTTCCCTCTCTCTAAGTACAAGTTCATTCATGTATCAAACCCGACATCATCCCCGGGGCCCCAAAAGTTCAATCAAGCATCTTACCCTTATTATGTTAAAATTGTGACGTCACTGACATGGGTAACACTAATACACTTTTTTCGTCTTTTATTTATTTATTAATATCTTTTTTTAAAGAGAAAAAAGATACATTTATTATGCATTTCAATACATATACAATTTTCTGGTAAGTCAAGTCACTGACAAAAATTAACATAGGAAAACATAACACGAATTAAGATTTCAGGTAACAGTCTAAAAGTACATTTTCCATTTTTTCAGGTAATACGGTAATTTTAGCCCTTTTAAACCCCATTTAAGATTTTCCACTTATAACTCACAATTTTTTTTTACTGTTTCTTCAGAAAACTCTAATTCAACAAATTTTAAGACTTTTTAGAAACCCTAATTTTAATATCCGACTTTTTTTCTCTTTTACAAAAAAAAATAGTTCATCCACAACACCCTTAAGTTCCACTATGTTCAAATGTCCATAGCGACCGGCGAGGTCTTTTTGTTATCTCTGAAAGATCACAGCCCCACCCCATGGGGCCTGCCTCCCTCTCTCCTCTCTCCCCCCACACACACACAGGAAGACAGCAGCGAGTCATGGTCCATGGCGAGGTGTCAGAGTGGGCGCCTGTGACGAGTGGGGTTCCAGGGTCAGTCCTAGGACCGTGCTGTTTCTGGTGTTTGTGGAACGACATGACGGAAGGAATAGACTCCGAAGTGTCCCTGTTTGCAGATGATGTGAAGTTGATGAGAAGAATTCAATCGGAAGAGGACCAGGCAGAACTACAAAGGGATCTGGACAGGCTGCAAGCCTGGTCCAGCAATTGGCTCCTGGAGTTCAACCCAACCAAGTGCAAAGTCATGAGGATTGGGAAGGGCAAAGAAGACTGCAGACGGAGTACAGTCTAGGGGCCAGAGACTACAAACTCAATCAAGGAAAAGATCTTGGGTGAGTATAACACCAGGCACATCTCCTGAGGCGCACATCAACCAAATAACTGCTGCAGCATACGGGCCCTAGCAAACCTAAGAACAGCATTCCAACATCTTAATAAAGAATCGTTCAGGACCCTGTACACTGTGTACGTTAGCCCATACTGGAGTATGCAGCACCAGTTTGGAACCCACATTTATCCAAGCACGTAAAGAAGCTAGAGAAAGTGCAAAGGTTTGCAACAAGACTAGTCCCGGAGCTAAGGGTATGTCCTACGAGGAGAGGTTAAGGGAAATCGACCTGACGACACTGGAGGACAGGAGAGATAGGGGGACATGATAACGACATATAAAATACTGAGAGGAATTGACAAGGTTGACAGAGACAGAATGTTCCAAAGATGGGACACAGCAACAAGGGGACACAGTTGGAAGTTGAAGACTCAGATGAATCACAGGGATGTTAGGAAGTATTTCTTCAGTCACAGAGTAGTCGGAAGTGGAATAGCTTGGGAAGCGATGTTGTGGAGGCAGGTTCCATACACAGCTTTAAGAAGAGGTATGATAAAGCTCATGGCGCAGGGAGAGTGACCCAGTAGCGGCCAGTGAAGAGGCGGGGCCAGGAGCTATGTCTCGACCCCTGCAACCACAACTAGGGAGACAACTAGGTGAGTCACACACACACACACACACACACACACACAATCACGCACACGCACACCAACAAGGGATGTACCAAGTGCTAAGAGTGACAGGCTAGGTACACACAACTGAAAAGGAAGTGAAGCAGTTACTCAGTGACCTTGATACCTCAAAGGCGATGGGTCCGGACAATATCTCCCGTGGGTTCTTCGGAAGGAGCTGAGGTACTGAGTGTGCCACTTACCATAATATTCAACACATCCCTTGAAACTGGGCAGCTACCTGAGATATGGAAGAAGGCCAACGTAGTCCCCATTTTTAAAAAAGGAGACAGAAAAGAGGCACTAAACTATAGACCAGTTGTCACTTACGTGTATAGTGTGCAAAGTCCTGGAGAAAATCATCAGGAAAAGAATGGTGGAACACCTTGAGCGGAACAGGATAATAAACACCAGACAGCACGGATTCGGGAAGGCAAATCCTGTGTAACAAACCTCCTAGAGTTCTATGATAAAGTAACAGAGGTAAGGCAGGAGAGAGAAGGGTGGGTTGATTGCATTTTCCTGGACTGCAGGAAGGCCTTCGACACAGTTCCTCACATGAGATTAGTAAAGAAGTTGGAAGAACAAGCAGGTATAACAGGAAGGGCACTGGGAAAGGATCAGGAATACCTCAAAGGGGGGCAACAACGGTCATGGTGCGGTGAGGTATCCAGTGGGCGCCCGTGACGAGCGGTGTACCGCAGGGGTCAGTCCTAGGACCAGTGTTATTCCTGGTATATGTAAATGACAGACGGACGGGATAGACTCAGAAGTGTCTCTATTCCGGATGATGTGAAAATAATGAGGAGAATCACATCGGAAGAGGACCAGGCAGGGCTGCAAACAGACCTGGACAAGCTCGACATCTGGTCTAGCAGTTAGGCTTCCGAATTCAATCCTCCAAATGCAAAGTCATGAGGATCGGAGAAGGGCAAAGAAGACCGCTGACAGAGTACAAGCTAGGCGGACAAAGGCTACAAACCTCGGCAAAGGAGAAAGACCTTGGAGTGAGTATAACGCCAAACACGTCTCCGGAGGCACACATCAACCAGATAACTGCGGCAGCATATGGGCGTCTGGCAAACCTTAGATTAGCGTTCCGTTACCTTAACAAGGAATCGTTCAAGACACTGTATACCGTGTACGTCAGGCCCATACTAGAATATGCAGCACCAGTCTGGAACCCACACCGGGTCAAGCACGTAAGGAAACTGGGAGAAAGTGAAAAAGGTTTAAAAGGTTAAATTCCACAACTCAGGGGTCTGTTTTATGAAGAAAGATTGAGGGAAATGGGACTAACAACACTGGAGGAAAGAAGGGTCAGAGGAAAATGATAAGACATACAAAATACTGCGGGAATTGACAAGGTAGATGGGTGACAGGTTGTTTCAGAGAGGGAACACAGAAACAAGGGGACACAACTGGAAGCTGAAGACCAGATGAGTCAAAGGGATGGGGGGAAAACTTTTTTCAGCCACAGAGTAGTCAGGAAGTGGAATGGACTAGAGAAAGATATAGTGGAGGCAGGAACCATACATATTTTTTAAGACAAGGTATGATAAAGTTCATGGGAAGGGAGAGCAGAGACCCAGTAGCAGACAGCAAGAGGCGGGGCCGGGGGCTGAGTCTCGACCCCCGCAACCACATTAGGTGAGTACAATTAGGTGAGTACGCACACACCCCCCACACACCCACCCATTACCCCTTATTCCACCCACAATTTTTTCCCCTTTTTTCCAATTCATCAAAAAACCACATCCATCCCCACAGAACATCCCCCACATTTTTTAATTTAAAATAACCAAAAAAATGCATTGGAACACCTCCAAAACACTCTTATACATCATTTGAATACCCCCCAAAACATCATTGATTACTGTGGGAAAAAGACATTGAATATTGTCAAATAACATTTAAAACACCCCTAACTCATTCACCAAACTACACTCACCCAAAATCACTCATCTCAATTTTTTCCATTTTTAATAATTCATCTAAAATAAGATCATTAGAACAAGATCATTTAACCTATGAAAAAACTTTTCACTAAGATCACATTTTTCACATTCCCCCCAAAAAACCATTGAACACCCCCAAAACACCATTGAATGCACCCAAAAAACCATTGAATGCCCCCAAAAAAACCATTGAATGAACCCAAAACACCATTGGGAAAACCAAAGCACTCTAATATATATCATCATCAAAACACTTCAAACATCATATGAAACCCTTTAAAATAATTCCCCAAAAAAACATTGAATACGCCCAAACACCATCAAACTTTCCCCAAAACACTATAACCAACCATTATCTAAGCACACTCATCTCAATATTTCCCCGTTTTTCTAATTTATAAAAAAACCACATCCATCCCCACAGAACATACACACATTTTATAATCAATAAAACCAAGAAATGCATTGGAAAAACCTCCAAAACACTCTTATACATCATTTGAATACCACCAAAACATCATTGAATAGGAAAGCGACATTGAATCCCCTCAAATAAAAATTTAAAACCCCTCTAACTCATTCACCAAATTACATCTCATACACCAAACTACACCCCGCCCCCCAAAAACACTCATCTCAATTTTCTCCAGTTTTACTTTAAATTTATCCCAAAAAAAAAAATCATTAGAACAAAATCATTTAACCTATGAATACTTTCACCAAGATCACATTTTTACACATTCCCCCAAAACACCATTGAACACCACCAAAAAACCATTGAATGCACCCAAAACACTATTGAACACCACCAAAACACCATTGAATACCCCCAAAAAAACCATCAAACTTTCCCCCAAAAAACTATAACCAACTTTCTAAGATGACAAAACCATTATCTAAGGCAATTTTTTTTAATATTTTCCCGTTTTACAAAACCCCAAAAAAGTAATCACTAAAACACACTTTCAAAAACACAATCACCATTGAATACCACCAAAACACCTTTTAATACCCCAAAACATCAACAATGAATACTCCCAAATCATCGTTTGGGAAAAATTCCAAACACATACTTTTCGAAAAAAACTGTCAAGAAATATTTTCATTTCCCCCAACATCTTAAAAAACCCCTCGTACAACATTTGAATACCCTCAAAACATCATTGAATACTATCAAAACACCTTTTTATACACCCAAAAACACCATTTGAATAATACCCAAAAATATAAATTTTTACCTAACCCCAACCTAGACCCCAACGTAAAACCAAAAAAAACATCTAACCTAACAACTTAACCTCAAAAAATCATTGAATACTATCAAAACACTTCAAAATCACTCTCATGCATCATTTGAACACCCCTTTAACTAAGACATGACACATTGCCAAAACTAATACAGACATTAAAAATTCCCCAAATAAGTCATGGAACAACAAAAACTAAGACACCTTCAACAAACACCTGAGACATCAACAAACCTATACAAGACATAATCCCAATATTTCCTTTTAAGTTAAAATGAGCTAAAATACTCCAACTAAGACATATCATAATCACTTTTTTTTTAAACATCCCTCAAATCATTATAACCAACTTTATAAGATCATTAATCTCAATCCAAAAGATCAATGATTTAAATTTTTTTTCCCCTTTTACTAATTCATCCAAAAAAGTAAAATCCACTTTCCCAAAAAACATTTTTCATATACATTCCTCGTATCACCAACCGAGAACACTATTACCACATCGCTTTGGGCAAGATCGCTAAAACTATGAATAATTTGGAACATTTCCCAAAAAACATTGGGAAAATTTAAACACCTTTGGGGAAAATTTCCAAATTACATTGGAACATTTCCAAAAAAATTGGAACATTTCCAAAATTTCATTGGAACACTTCCAAACAACATAGGAACACCCAAATTACATTGGAACTTTTCCCCTACAACTTTGGGGAAAATTTTTCCCCCATTGGAACACTTCCAAACAACATTGGAACATTTCCAAATTACATTAGAACACTCCGATTACTTTGAGCACATCCAAAAACAATACTAGAACACTCCCAGATTACTTTGACCACATCCAAACAATATTTGAATACTACAGATTATTTTTGAATACTCACTGAACATCTCCAGTTAAAATTTTGGTTATTTCCAAATTAGTTTTTGGGGCTTTTCCCCAAATTTTTTTTTCTGGTCCCCTTTCGAGTTACATTTTAAATTTTCCCTTATAAATTTCTCACAATCAATTGAACATTGTTTTTTTTAAACACATTCCTGACCCCGAGAAGTAGACAAAATTTTTTTATATTGATAATACATAAAATTTTTTTTTTTTTTGTTTTTCAATGTTCTATCATCCCTCCATTTTCCTTGGATCAATTTTTTAAAGATCCCCCGGGGGCAAGTTTTTTTTATAACCCCTAGGGGGTTTGGAAAAACTTTTCGTTTTTCAAAACCAAGATTGGTAACCCCATGGGGCAATATTTTTTTCTAATTTAAAAACGAGCAAAAAGGACAAGTTCATTCAAGACCCCTTTTTGACGCCCCGTGATGTCACCCGTGACCCCACTGATCAACAAGCTTAAACATGAGTAGAGTACATCAGGTTGAATCAAGCATCCCTATGGGGTCTTTTTTAAAAGTTAAACGAGCTAAAATTACATTGAATTAAAAGTGTGGGGAGGGACAAATTTAAAAAGGGGAGTACAACAGGTTGAATCAAGCATCAAATTTTTTATGTTAAAAGAATTAAAAGTGTACCTGTGCCCCCCCTATTATCTTTTGGGGATTCCACCTCAACTTTTCCCTTGTTTAAAATTTTCATGGTAAGGATTTTTTTAAAAAAATCAACATAACTTAAATATTTTATTAAGCATTTTTTTTTTGAATGATCCACATATTATTACTCAATTATTCTTAGTGAAACAACACATGTTACTCTCTAAACATCATCATAAATCCTCCTCATCCCCCTCTCTTGGTCTTTTTCTTGTTTTTCCCAAAGGGTTTTTTTGCCCTCATTAGTAGATAAGGGGAAATGAAAATCCACCTGAAAAAAAAAATTTTCGATTTCAATACAAAGTTTTTTTTACAATCTAAAAGTTTTATCCCAAACTGAGTATTCTCTATCAAGAAATTATTTAAATGTTAAATGAACTTAAAGTAACTCCGAATGGAAAGACAAGTTTCCAAAAAGGGTACAAGTTTACAATGAGATATAAATTATGTAAAAATTTCATGAAGAGGAAAATGCAAGTTTCACTATTTTTTTTATTAGCTCAAATGAAAATAAAAATTTTTCCCCCTTGATAATTTTATGAACTAAAAAAACTCATATTAATTTTAAATGAACTAATCCTTTATTACAAGGTAAATAATTTTGCTTACCTTTTGGAGGGATACCAAGACTTTTTCTCGATTCTAGAAGATAACAATTTTGAATCATCTTCTAATTTTTTAACTTGGTTAATATTTTTCATTTCTTCTTTAAACCATTGTTGTGGAAAAACCTTCTTCCTTAAATTTCTGAAAAAATTTTTATAGATCTGTAATGAGTATTCCAGATATAATCATTTGAAGCCCTACCTCCCTATACCTTTTTTTTTAAGATAACCCCTTATATTTTTATTATCTTTCACACTTTATAAATCTCTCAATTTTTCCTTTTTTAAAATTTTATTCTATCGGCCATAATAATAATAATAATACTTTTTTTTGAGACATTGTACAATTTTATGATAGACATAGATAGATTCACACACAGTTATTACATAGCTATTATTTTGTTATTAGTGAGGGTGTACATGCCAAAACCCCTAATATGCGTGCATTGCACCAAATGCGAATCTCTTGAATTTTCAATTAAATTTTAGAAATTATATTTTCTTCCAATGTTCCAGCAATACCAAACTGAGTTATTTTAGCTGCTAAATAAGGAAGATTCAATTTTTGTTGATCTTTGGGGAAGGCCCCAAAATGGATAATACCCGGGGTACGACCAAAATCTGCATCTTCTCAAATTAAATAATGCTTTCACTCCGTACACATCAGCATAAATATTTCTTCCAAATAAAAACTTACACCATATCCTTTTTTTTAGCAACACAATTTTTTTTTTTTTTTTTTTTCAAAAAACACAGAAAACACAAACATAACAAAATAACTTACCCCAATAATGACCTTACACAGAAGGCCCAAAAAAAATGAACATCAATGATTATACAAAAACCCTGTATGCATCTTATCCAAAAAGAACCAACCTTTAACAGAAGGTTTCATACTCAGAGATGTACTGAAGCACAAACCACCCCAGCCTCTTCCCCCCTGATCTACACCCTCCCCACCTAAGGGCCCTTTCCCACCTAAGAACCCACCAAACCCCCTTACCTATCATCTACACTTTCCCCCCTACTTCCCCACCCCCCGTTCACCACCCCTAACCCACCCCCCCCTTCCCCCACTAACCTCCCTCCCCACCCCCTTTAAACCCCCATGAAATGTCTTTCTCGATAAGGCTAAAAAGCCCCATCCCACCCCCTACCATATAATTCTATTCCTACACTTAGTCCTATAAAAGCCCCCCCCAAAGTCAATACGTCCCCTCCTCCTTTCCCTACAACTCCATGAAATATAAACATAACCAATACCAAAAAGAAAAACCCTGCGATTTGTCCAAAACGCCCAGACCCAAAACCCCAGCCCTCAGAACCAAAAAACCTTTTCCCCACCTGTAAACCCCCCCAAACCCCATTTTTTTTTCCCCAAATCATCAAAAAATAAAACATGATCCCCCTTTTTCCCCAGCTAAAAACCCCCAAAAAACCCCGGGGGCCCCCAAAACCCCCATGAGAAATTGGCCCAGAACCCAAAACCTTTTCCCCCTTCGACCCAGGAATAACTTTAGCTTTAAAACCCCCTTTTTTCCCCTTTTGCCAATCATGGGGGATAAACCCCCCCCTGCACCCCAAACCCGAGAGGATATACCTCCAACCAAAACCCAAAAATTTTTGTATACACCAACTTTTTTATAAAAAAACCCTTTTTCAGTTACCTTCCCCTCCCGGGCCCCCCCCCCTTTTCCAAAAGACATCCACCCCCCCCCCTTTTGAATTCACCTCCCGCGCCCCCCCCCGCATCTGCACTAAAAACTATACCCATTTGGGTTGGATTGGAGAGAATATGACAGGGTTGGGAGAAATGTTTTGAATTTGGAGAGGCAGGGTTTTGGGGAAGTTTTGGGGGGGGTCAAACATTGATCGGGGTTTAAGAGTGCAGATTAAGGGGGAAAGGGGGAAAGGGGGAGGGGGAAATGCAGAGGGCGGGGGGTTGTCCCCTTTTTTGGGCCCCTTTTGCACTTTTGCGGGGCCCTTTTTTTCAGTTGGTAGAGGCGGGATTGAGGGGGGGGTCTGAGGAGAGGGAGGAGGTGGGGGGAAGGGGGGTTTGTTGAAAAAAGGGTTTTGGGGTTTGGAAGGGGGGAATGAGTGTTGAATTTTTTGGGATAGAACTTTTTGGGGGGGGAAAACGGGGGAAAGGGGGAAAAGGGGGGAAACCCAATTTTTTGGAGGCAGGGGTTGGTTTTGGGGGAACGGGGGGGCCGGGGGGGTTGGGGAAGGGAGAATGATTAAGATAGGTATAGTTTTTTGGGAAAAAAGGGGGGGAGGGAATTCAAGGGTGGTGGGGATGGAATTAAGGGAAATAAAAGGGGGGGGGAGAGGGGACATTCGCAAAGAGTTAAAAATTTTTGGGATAGCAAATTAGGGTTTTTGGGGGGGGCATATCCCCCCGGGGGGTGGAGGCAAGGGCTTTTGAGTAATTTTTTTAAAGGGTTTGTATGGGGGCAGGGGGGGGACACGGGGGCCGAGGGAGGGGGGGAAAAACCCAAAACGAGGGGGGGAGGGAAGGGTTGATCCCGGGGGGGAACAAGTGTGCTTGTGAGGCTAAATTTTTTGATGCGGGGGAGGGAGGGGGAAGAAGAGGGGGAAAAAGGGGAGGTCCCAGGGGGGGGGGAGGAAGGATATTTTGAAAGGAGGAAATTTTACGGGGGTTAAGGGTGAGAAAACCCGGGACAAAATAAATGAGGCTAGTCAAGTAAACTTTTTTATTTATGAAAATATTTCAAGGGGAATATTGCCAATTAAGCAGCATTTCATTAGTAGACACGAGTTTTTAGTGGGTTTTGCCTTTGAGTTATTCAAAAAAAAAAAAAATTTTTTGAAAAAATTTTTTGGAATGCATTTTCACAAAATTGGGGGGACATACAATGTTCGGGGAGGGTAAAAAAAGATGAAGAGTTGGGATGAGTTTGGGTTTGGTTTTTTTTTTGGGGGGAAAAAAAAAATTTCAACAAGAAACCAAAAGAAAACGCAAAATCACTTTGAACAGCCATAGAACCATCCTTTTCAATAAAAACGAAAAAACAGATGCTAAGGGCAAATACTTTTTTCAAGTTTTTTATAATGGCAAAATTTTCCAGAAGATAAAATGTAAAGTAAAATCTTTGGGAAAAGCCCATAACATTTTTTTTCCCAAAAAACCCACCATACTTATTTGAGGCCGCAAAGGGGCCCCCCAGAAAGGGGGTTTTTTCCCCCGCCACCACACCACTACACAAGGTTTTCAGGTATTTGTAAAAAAAAAAAAAAAACAAATTTTTGGGAAAAAAAAAAAAAACAACCAAAAGTTTTTTTTTTTGACACCAAGAACAAAAAAATTTTTTGGGGAAAAAATACTTAGAAATATGATAGAAATAAACAGATTGATCAACTTCCAAAAATTGGTCCCTTTTTTTTGGAAAAAAAAATTTATTTCCAAATTTTTTTGTTTTTTAAATTTTTTTTTTTTAAAAAAAGGGGCCCCGGGGCCCCCTTAAACCCCCCGTAAAAATTTCCCACATCCCAAAAAAAATCCTTCCCCCCCCACCACCTCCCCAAATTTTCCCCTTACTAACCCCACTCTTCTTTCCCCCCCCCCCCTGCACTGGGAAATTCACCCCCCCAAACACATTTTGTAATCTACCCCCTCAACGGTATCAACCCTACCCCCCCCCCCCTCGTTTTCCCCCTTTCCCCTACCTCCCCCATTTTGCCAGTGCCCCCCATCCCCCCCTACAAACCCTTTTAAAAAATTACTCAAAAACCCCAAAATCCCTCCAAGAGAGGATATCCCCCCGCCCTAAACCATAATTTGAAACCCCAAAAAATTTAAAAAATAACTTTGGGAGTAATGTCCCCTTTCCCCCCCCCCAGCTCCCCACCCCCCCAAAAGCCGATCCACCACCACCCTTTGGGGAACCCCCCTCCCGCGCCACCAAAACCCCATCTGCACAAAAAAATATCCCCCCCTATTTTTAATCATTTCTACACAATTCCAACCCTCCGCACCCCAACGCCCCCAAAACCCAAATTCCTACCCCCCCCAAAAAATTTAAATTTTTCCCCCTTTTTAAACCCCCTCCCTGTTCCCCTCCCAAAACGTTCCCCATCAAATCATTCAATTTTTCTCAATTGCCACCCCTTTCCCAACCAACACCGTGGGAAAAAACATAACCAACCATACCACCCACCTCCTCCCCCCCCTCCCGACCCACCCCCCAACCCCGCCTCTCCCCCCTTGAAAAAAAGGGTCCTGAAAATAAGGGGAAAAAGGGTTCACAGGGGGAAACCCCGAGCCCCCCCTGCTTTTCCCCCTGCCCTTCCCCCCCTTTTCCCCTTAATTCCCCCCAATAACGCCCCCCGCATACAATTTTTTACCCACCCCCAAATTTTCCCCCAAAAACCCCCCCTTTTCCAAAGTTTTAAATTTTTCCAAAAACCCCCCCCAAGGTTTCTGCCAACCAATCCAAAAATTCCCCCCCCCATTTTCCCCCAATAAACTGCTTAAATTTGCCAATGCCCTGTACGAAACCCCCTTCCAGGCACCCCAAATTGACCTCATAAAACCCAAAATTTTAAAACCCCCTTTTTTTCCTATTCGCCAAAATTTTTGGAAAAATTTGGTAGTCCTGTCAAAAAAGCCAGTCCCTATAATCACTTCCCCTCAGGAGAATCACCCCCACCAATACTACAAAACCCAGTCCTCATTATTCCCCCATAAAACCCAAACCCCCCTCAACCCATAAAAACAACCTCAAAAACCCCCCTTTTAAAAAACCCCCCCAATGAGTTAGAAAACCCCCCCCGGCAACCCCATCGATGCCAGGTTTTTCCCCCAAACCCTCAAATCCCACCCCCCCAAACCCCCCCCTCCAAAATCCCCCTCCCCCCCTTTTCCCCCCCTCCACCCCAAAAAATTTTCTCCCCTCCCCCTTGAAAAAACCCCCTTCTCTGTCCCCCTTTTTTTAAAACCCCCTTTCCCCTTTTGGGAAAGAAACCATCCTTCCGATACCCCCCATCCCCCCCCCCTTCCTTTTAAAAACCCCCCCTTGATACCCATCCACCCCTCCACTTTCAAAGACGAAATTAAATCCTCCTACGTTTCTCAAAACCCCCTTTAAAAAAACCACCTTTGAACCCTTTTTTTCCCCCAAAAAAACCTCCCCCAAACCACTCCAACCTGTAAGGCATGAAACCGTTCCTCTTGAAAATCCTGTAACATACCCCCAATTCCACTACCTCTGCATTTCCCCCCCCCCCAATCCCCCCCTTTAAAAACCACTAAAACCCCCCCCCAAATATTTCTGCCCCCCAAAAACCCACTCCTGCTATCTTCCCTACCAACCCACCCATAAAACTTCCTAATTTCCTTTTTCCCTCTCCATCCATCATCGGGACAATCCCATTTGACACCCCCACCCCCCCCTTCCACACCCCCCCCACCACTCTTCGAACATCTCACCCCCCCTTCCCCCTTTTAATAATTTTTTATTAAAATTTTCCCAAAACTCATACCCCTCACGGGGCCCCCCCCCCCCCTTTTTTTAAACAACACTCCCAAAAACCCAAAAAAACCCCCACCCCCACATTCCACCCTCCGAACATCCACCCCCCTTTGGCCCTATTTTTCCCTGTCCAGTCTGTATAATCCTTCCTCAAAAAGGGGGGAAACCCCCCCTTTTCCCCGTCCCCACCACGCCTCCCCCTTTTCCCCAATGCCCCAACACCCCCTTCCCCAACACCCAAAAATTTTCCCCCCCCCTGTGGCTTGACGCCCCTAATCCGAATCACAAATTCCCCCCCCAGCAATTATAGACACTTGAGGCAAATTTTACAGCATCCCCCCTCATTGTTTACAAAATCACCCCTTTTTTTTTCCTATTGTTTTTTAGCTGGATATATACTCCCAGGAAACTCACATGTACTCCACCCCAATCCCGTTTTTTAAAATTTATTATTTTTACCACCCACATTCCCAAGACTTAACTCACTGTTTCCCCCACCAACCCCCCCCTTTAAAAAAGCCCTTGCATCACAAAAAAAAATCCTATCCCCCTTTTTTTTGCTAGCTCATTACCCTTCCTATAATTATGCTTTTTACAAAAAAAAACATCAATTTTTCCCCCCCCCCGAAAATTACCTCCCCCCATTTACGTTTTGCCTCATTCCTGGGGCCCCTTAAAAATTTTAAAAGTTACACACCTGAAACGAAGACTGGGGTTTCCCCCTTGGGGACATTTTCTTCTTTCCATTATCATATGCCCTTTCCCCCCCCCTTCCCCTCCTACCCCTCCCATCCTCCTTTTATTTCCCTTTTGCACCCCAGTACCCCTTTGGGCCCCTTTTCCCCCTTTTTCCCCCCCAAATCTGCCCACATTTTTTCCCCCCCCGGCCTTTTGTGCAGTTTTCCCAAAAAGTCATCCTCGGGGCTCCTCCCCCGGCCCTTTTTTCCTTTTGGGCTCCCTTTCTTTCAACTAACTCAATTTCCTCTTCCCTATGAACCTCTTTACTACCACAGATACCTGAACGTTATTCACCCCCCACATTTCATTCTCAACAACACCCCCTTTTTATCATTTTTAAAAAACACCTCCCCCCAAAAAAGAAATTTTTTTTAGGACAAATTATACCCCCATGAACCCCCAGGCCCCAAAATCTCTGCCTCCTCCCCATCACCCCCCGATGATCAGCAACAGACCCCCCTACTATGTTCCTCTGATCCCACAGACGACACATTCCCCTCCCCTCCCCCCTGCCCTTTCCACCTCCTGGCCCCCACTGACGCACCATGCCCCCCCTGCCCACCGTCCACACGTCGGTATTCTGTCAGAATTGTTGAACCCCCCTTTGGGGGCCCCCCCCCCCGTCCACCGCCTTTTTTCCCCCTTTTTTCCTTTTCATTACAGTCTGCCCCCGGTGTCCCTGTTGTCCGCATAACCGACAGGTTCAAACCTGCCCAACATATGTAACATACCTGCGTAAAAAAACCTTTTTATTATTACATAAGAAGGGACCCCCTTTTGACGAACTTTCTTTTTTAAAGCCCCCCCCCTTTTCCAACATCTCAGAAAAACCCATTCCCCCACCTCCCAACAGTTATTTTTTTAACAATGCCATATTTCTGCATTTTTTCAGTAATGTCACTTTCCCCCCCGCCTCAAAAGGCACATTCTTCGCTTCACCCACTTGTAAGTGGCTGACACATCATGGACACATCCCAAAAAGGGGCCTGAAAACCCACCAGTTCTTGTGGGGGAAAAATTTTTCCACATCCATGATCCCCCCAACACGAAAACTTCAAAAAACAGCCTCCCCCTTTTTTAAAAGGGATATCCCGATAATTGGGGGGGCCCCCCCGGCACATCACGAGAATTGCAGGCAACAAACCCGCGTTGGAGGGACACTGCCCCCTGTAGAATCTCAATTCCAACAGTATTAACCCTCCTCCTGTAGCCCCCCGCCAGCCAGTAAAAAATAAAATTTCATGAGGGGGCACCAGAGGTCACGACGAGCCCCCGACACAAGGGGGGCTGGGCGTTGCCCCCCTTTTTGAAAAAAAAAATAATGCCATTATCACAAAAAAATTTTTTCATCGAAAAATTTTTCCCTTTTCTTGATTTTTTTAAAATATTTTTCCATCTTTTTAAAATTGACTCCATTTTAAATTTTTTTTTTCCTGAAATGGAGAATCATCACTGGTGGAAGGGGCCCCCTAATGCAAAAAGACAAAGATGAGAGTGTTTATACCTTTTATTCCTGCCAGACGATGAACTATACTTATTGCTTAATAATGTTTTAGAGTAATTTAATGGATAAAAAAAAAAAAAATATTATGGAGTTTTTTTATTTGATATATATTTTACAAAAACCCCCAAAAAAATTTATTTTTACACTTTTTTTAAAGCCTTGCAAACTCATAAAAAATTTTTTAAAGATATGCATGCCAATCCCCACCAGTTTGAAGCTTTTCCCAATTTTTTGGGGGAAACACTTTTTTTTCCCATGATAACCCCATTGGGGTCTGTTAATAAATTTTTTCCCCTCAAGATCATTCATGCACTTTTTTGAATATAATCTAAAGCCCTTTTTTTGTTTTCTTATTTGCATGTATTATAGTAACTTTGTCAACTTTGGAGTACATAAAAATACTTAGGGGGCCCCCCCTTTTTGCATACTGTGCAAACACATTGGCAATGGGGGGTTTTTTTTTTTCTTGTTTATAAATTTTTGTCCCAAATTTATCACGAGTTCCCCTTTTTCCCGTTGATTTTTTTTTTTTTACATCCAGGTGATCTAAATAAAAATGGGTTGGGGAAAAGGGGGGGACCTTAATTAAAAAGGGGCCCCAAGACCCCTTTAAAAGGGTGCAAAGGGCCCCCCTTTAAAAAAACCGCAAAAACCCACTTAAAGCGTCAGGGAAACCGACTTAAAGCGTCAGCAAGACCCGACTTAAAGCGTCAGCAAGACCCCCTTTTTTAACCTTTTAAAAACACCAATTTGTTTGTTGTACTAAAAGTATTTTTTTTTCGACCAAAATCTTTCGTAATATTACCCTTCATTAAAAAAAAAGATTTTTTTGGGTCATTGGGGGACTTTTTTGCTTTTTTCCTGTAAATTTTTTTAAAAACAATTAGTGTTATATCTCCAAAAATTTTTTAAATTTTTTTAATTTTTTTTATTTAATTTCTTTAAAAACATTTTTGGGTGAATTTATTCAAAAATTAAAACTCACGTTTAAAATCTTCCCCCCGCTTTGATCATTTCTTTATCAGTAAAATAAGACAGACACCTTCCTTCGTTTTGAGGGGGTTTTTATCAAAGTCTTCTATTGAATTATCCATTTTTTTAAAATGGATGCCCAAAATTTTTTGGGTTCTGTAACAAAAAAAATTTTTTTAATATTAAAATAACTAACACATACTGATTTTTTTTCTAAAAAAAAAAATTTACATATACTTGAGTTTTTACAACCATAGAATTACCCAGATCTGGGCCCGTCTTAATAATTTTTTTAACTCAAGAGATGTGTCTTCTTATCTTTTTTTACTGCGGGGGGGGGTTTTCGTTAGCGATTTTTAACCTTAATCTGTGATATATGAGGAGAAATTTTTTTTACGAAAACTCTTTTTTGGCCCCCCCCCATGACGGTAGGGGGAAAGAACCCACATGGGGGTTTTTTTTCCAAAAAAATGGGGAGAGTTAAAAAATTTTTTTGGGTTCTTTTATGAAGTGAAGAATTTAAGTGGAGTGAATATAAACCTTTTTAAAAAGTAAAGTCTTACCCGGGGGAGGGGGTTTTAGTAAGAAAAATGAAAAAAAGTATCCGGGGTGAAAAGAACAACCCCATAGGGGAACTTCAAAAAACTGTGTTGATTTCTAGCCAATGTTTGGGGAAAATGAACGGGAATGCGTTTGTTGGATCCACTAAAAGAACCATCAAAAATTTTTTTAACGGTTTTAAATGACTTTTTTATTATATATCGATGGTACTTTACATACCGGGGGTTTTTTTTAAAATTTAAAGGAAATTTTTAAAAAAATGTTTTTTTGATAATTTGATTGTGGGTTTTGGGTTTTTTTACTTCCTCTTGTTAACTTTATGTGCTCCCAAAGGGGTTTAAAAAATGTGGGGGAAACACTAACTTAAAAGTTTTTGGGGGGGCACTTTTTTAAAATTTTTAACTTAATAAGGGAAAGTTATTTTCAGTTAAAATGAGCAAAAAAAGGGCAGTTTTGGGGGCAGGTAATTTCCCCGAACAAAGGGGGTGTGAGTCAGGGGGGAGTTGGCAAGTGTTGCCCAAAATATAATCTGAATATTTTTTTTGTAAAATAAGGTTTATTACCATGGATAAATTTTTCATATTAGTTTGAAAATAAATATGGAATAAAAAATATTCTATGAAAAAAACCCCCATGTAATATATGTTTTTTTTATTATTAAAATGTTATTCGATGATGGCAATGATTAAAAAAAAATGCTATAAATTTTTGGGGGGTGAAACGGAAAGGGGGCACTTGAAGAGAAAATGGGGGGGGTTTTTCCAAAAATTTGTTGTTTTTAAAAAAAGGACAAATCATACAAGAGGGTTTTTTTTAGAAATGTTATATAAAATTTTAAAAGAGTTGTACCTATTGAAAAAAAAAAATGCAGTGGAACGATTTTCTCAAAAGAAGAGATTGGGGTTTTAGGGCGGGGAAAGACCCCCAAAGATGAAGTGAAGAAATATTGGAAAATTATTGTTACAGAATGGAAAAAAAAGTAGTCATTTATCTAAAACCTTTTTTATCCCAAAAAAACCCCCAAAAAATTAAATACGAAAATGGTTTTTTAAAAGGGTTTATCCTATTTTGGGGGTTTAATCATAATGTATTTTTTAATTAAACTATTTACAACTCTTATGTATAAGGGAGTGTTGTGTTTTTTGAGTTACCCCCAGTCAATATAAAAAGGGAAACGATTCCCCTCAAAAGGGGGGAAAATTTGGGGATTTTTTTATTTGTGAAGGGGGGGAAAAATTTTCCCTTTTTGGGTTGGGGAATTTTTAACACTGTAAAAAAAATCTTAAGGAAAGACGGTGAAACATTAGGGGAAGAATTTTAAACCCCTTTTTAAAAAATTTGGGTTTGAAAAATTTTGATTCGCGTGAATATAAAACAGATTTCTTTAAAAGAAAGGGGTTTTGGGAAAAGGGGGGGTGATCTGGTATATTATTTTTTTTGGGAAAAAAATATATCTGAGAACTTTGTTAATAAATATTTAATAGACGGTATAATTTTTTTCTTTTTTCATAGATGGTACAACACAAAGAAGGGGGAAAATTTAAATTTGGGGAGAACTTTCACAGACATTAATAAAAATATTAAAACTTTAAACCAAATGTATGAGTAACTTATAAGGTAAGCAAAATTATTTACCTTGTAAAAAAGGGGGTTAGTTCTTTTTAAAAATTTAAAATTTTTTTTTTTTTTTTGTTCATTAAGTTATCAAGAGGAAAAAAGACTCATTTGAGCTAATAAGAAAAAATAATAGTGAAACTTGATTTCCCTTTTATGAAATGTGTTACATAAATTTTAATCTCAAAACTTGTTTTACCTTTTTGGGGGTTAATTTTTAATTTTTAAAATAAAGTTTTGATAGGGGAATATCATTTTGGGGAAAAAAATTTTGATTTGGGAAAAAATTTTTTTTAAATTTGGGGGAAAAAATTTTTTTTACAGGGATGATGCTTTTTCCCATCTACCAATGAGGAAAAACCTTGGGGAAAAAAAAGAAAAAAACCCAAAAGAGGAGGATGAGGAGGATTTATGATGATGTTTAGAGAGTAAATTGTTTTTTCACTAAGAAAATTTTTAATAATATTGGGGGATTCATAAAGAGAAATGCTTAATAAAATATTTAAGTTATGTTGATTTTTTTAAAAAAACCCTTTTTTATGAAATTTTTAAAAAAGGGGAAAGTTGAGGTGGAATACCAAAGAGGGAGTAATAGGGGGGCACGAGTACACTTTTAATTCTTTTTTTAAATTAGGGTAAGATGCTTATCAACCGTTGTACCCCGTGTTTTTTTTTTCTCACACACTTTTTTTAAATTTTTAAAAATTTTTCTGTTTAACTTAAAAGAGACCCCAAAAAGGGATGCTTTTTTTTAAACCCAGTACTTACCATGTTTAAGCTTGGTTTTTTCAGTGAGGTCAAGGTGAGCATCACGGAGTCCAAGGGGTAAGATACTTGAATGAACTTGTCCTTTTAGCTCGTTTTTAAAAAAGAGGGGTTTAAAATTGGCCCCCGGGGTTTCCAAGAATTTAAAAAAGAAAAAAAAATTTTTCCCAATAAAAATTTTAAAAAACCCTTTCTTAGGGGATTTAAAACTTGATCCAAAAGAGGGGGGGAAAAAAATTAAAACAGAAAAAAATTTTTTGGGATTACCCCCATAAAAATTGTGCTACTTCTTTTTTCAGGAATGTGTTTACCAGAAACAATGTTCAATTGATTTTAGAAATTTTTAAGGGAAAATTTTTAAAAAATAAAGGGGACCAGAAAGTAGTTGAAATATCCAAAAAAAAATTTTTAAAAAAAAACCCAAAAAGTTAACTGGAGATGTTATGAGTATTAAAGTAATCTGTATATTCAAATATTGTTTGGATGTTCAAAAAATCTGGGAGTGGGGTTTTAAATTGTTTTTTGGGGGGCCCAAAAATCTGGGGGGTTTAATGTAATTTGGAAAAAATTTCCCCTGTTGTTTTAAAAATTCCAAAAAAAATTTTTAAAGTTCCAATGTTGTATGGAAATGCCAATGTTGTTTGGAAAGGGTTTTCCAAAAATTTTTTTAAAAATTTGGGTTTTCCCTTTTAAAACGTCAGAATAGTGTTCCCCGGTTTGATACGAGGGAATGTATATGAAAATGTCACCCCCCAAAAAATTTTGGGGTTTTTTGGGGTGTCTGGGGCCCCCGGGGTTTTTCCCCCTGCAATTTATTCTCCCCCCTCACGGGGGTTTTACAGCGGAATACTTTTTTATTGGGGAAAAAAAACAAGGAGCAGTTTACCCATCGAACACAAAAATTTTTTTTTCCTGCCAAATTTACACTTTTTTGGGGGGTCGCATTCAGAGTTATACGGGGATTGTCCCCACGGGGCGGGGGAAAAATTGCAAACCCCTGTACAGCAAAACTTATTTTAAAAAGGGGGGCCCCCCCTGTACCGGAAAGGGAAAAAGGTTTTTTTTGCAAGGGTAGAGGTATGTGTTAAGCATATTTCAGCCACGTATAAGGATTAAAAAACCCCCATGTCCCATTCGAGGCGAGGATGGGGGTTCAGGATGTTTTGGGAAAAAAAAAAGGGGTGATACATTTTTAATTTTAAATTTTTTTTTTTGGGGGGGAAAATTTTTTAAGCTGGATTTTGAGGGGCACTTATAAGTGAAGATGACATTAAGGAAACCTGACCATCCTACATACTAATGGAAGTTTTTCGTACCCCGGTTTTTATGTAACTTGGGGTCGGCCAGGTGAGGACGTCGGTTGTGGAGCAACCGGGGCATGGCGGGGTTTGGGATTGGGGGGAGGGGGGTTTGGGGGGTCGGAGGGGGGGAGGTACGGCCGTACCAGCTTG